>VXCM01009035.1:0-18290 GCA_014773175.1 Lucifuga dentata
CCCATCATCAAACACAATAATAATCAAACACACCCATCATCAAACACAATAATAATCAAACACACCAATCACCAAACACAATAGTAATCAAACACAACAATTATCTTTATAATTGAATCAAAATCGAACAAATGTCTTCTGTGCAGCAGAAACTCACCTTTTCCTGCTGCATTTCCGTTTTCTTCATCCTGTGGGAGAAAAGAGGAAATATTAAAGAGCAAACCTGCAGAGGAAACACCCCCAATACACACACACACACACACACACACACACACACACATGCTCGTATGTATTTGTTCTATCCTATTACACGCAGCGACCTGCCGTTGTCATGTGACTTTTCCTCCTGACGCTCTCAGCAGGTCTGGGTTACCTTCAGGTTTTGGGCGGAGGATTCTGGTGGGTAGACAATGAAGTGCCGCAGAGTGAAACCAAATCCCTGTGAGTTCTTTTGGAGGAATATCGTCCGGGGGCCCCGCCACGGTACGCCGTCCACCTCACCTGACGACAGCGGCCGGCGCCTGCTCTCATTGGACGATGCCGTGCCATCTCTCCGCCCTTTTCCCTGTTGAAGAGATGGAGGAGGTGATTGGATTCATAAAATGTAGCAGCAATTTTCTCTTAATTTGATCAAAAATGACCAAAACTTATAAATGAATTGCCAACTGCAGTGTTTTCAGGTATTTTAAAGGACCATACTGATCATTTTGCATGTTTGAGCCTAATATGTTCAGTTTTCATGCATGTTATGTTACTAACAATCATTTCCCAAAGGATAAAACTGTATTTCAGTTTTCCTGATACTTTGCAAAATCTCTTAATCTTTCAAAGTCAAATGTTTCAAGTATCAACAAGTTGATTTTAATAGAGAATGAACTGAAACTAATGGAGGTCTGGAAGGTAGGAAAAACATTGTTAATTCACCGTTCCAGTAGTATGCTTTGGGAAATGATTGTCAGTAACGTTGTGTATGAAAACTGAATATATTAGGCTTAAACACGCAAAATGGGTGGAATGGTCCTTTAAAAGGTATCAGATATCATTGGATATGTGTGTATTAAATGCTTTATTCATCCGTTGTTTATAATCGAGGTCGGTGGAGGATTCTGCAGAAACTGGGCAGAATGCCACCAATGCCGGGAATTTCTCAGTGACTTCCTGTCTAAAGAGGAACAGGAAGTGCTTTTCCCACCAAGAGCATCACCTTTAATCTCATTTATTACCTTTAGACAACAATGGCAGAGTTAAAAATATAAAACAGCTATAAATAGCAGTCAGGCAACAACAGGAGCGTAGCAGAGCTCATAAACACAACTGGAAAATCACACAAAACTCACACAAACCTTCTGTGGGACAGGAAGTAAAAAATAAAGCAGCATCTCACAAACACAACTCACACCAACGCAATATTAAAAAGATAAAACAACTTTTATCTGTTGCAGAAAGAGTCATCTTCCTTTAAATCAGGCGTGTCAAACTCAGTCAGAGAGGGGACAAAATTAAAAACGGGTCCGAGTCGAGGTCAAACAGGGTCAACCTTTACTGAAAACAGACTTAAATTAGCCTCGTTTTCATCAGACAAATTATTCATACACTAATATGAACTTCACTTTAACGCTGCTCCCAACACAGAGGTATGAAAAAACAGACAAATGAGATCAAATTCAAAATAAATATCATTTTTTATGTCTTCCTCTCTGTCAGCAGCGTCTCTGACTCATTTCCTATGAAAGGTTTTATTACAGGAAATCAAAAATAACAAGAAAACCGTCATTTTTCTGAAGGGAAATCTAAAATCACTCTTTGTTTTTCATTAACAAGCAACATGAGAATAACATGTTAAATGTGATCATGCCTTTTTATGTTATATTCTTTAATTACACATCAGCTCTGCTAACAGGCTAACAGCTAATCTCTGACGGCAGCAAACAGCTTCTCTAGCTCTACCTGAGCTGAAAGCCTGTTTTCAGATCCACCTTTCCTTTGGCCGTTTCCTCCGTGGGCTAGCTTAAAGTTCATTAAAAGTGACTGGATGGGCATGGAGGGGAGGAGCTTGCGCTGCTGGTGTTGATTGGTGTGGTGGCTGTTGCAGTGCATTCTGGGATTTATAGTATCCGTAATGTGTGTGCTATATACTGACGGGCCAGTTATTATAGAAATTAGATATTATCTCGCGAGCCAGATATAATTGTATGGCGGGCCGGANCGGGCCAGTTATTATAGAAATTAGATATTATCTCGCGAGCCAGATATAATTGTATGGCGGGCCGGATGTGGCCCACGGGCCTTCAGTTTGACACGTGTCTTACATCATCACTTAAAAATATGACTTGATTTCTTCCATCTGTTGCAGCGTTTGGAATGAGGCGAAGCTCAGCAACCTTTAGCACATGCCTCACGTCTTTGTGGGATTATTTTACTTTCAGGTTGTAAAGAATTCTGTCATTTTCTACAGGCGGAGAAACGTAAAATCTTTGTTTCGCCGCTCGTCGTTATGGCAGCGAGGATAATTCCAGGCTTCAAACTAAATGGAGGCAATCTCAGAGGATTTCTGCACAGTGACATTTCTCTATATGTGTGTGTGTGTGTGTGTGTGTGAGTCATATCTGTGTGTAGATGTTGTTGAGTCAGTGTGTGTGTGTGTGTGTGTGTGTGTGTGGGGTGCAGATTGTGCGTTGTTGTGTGTGTTAGAATTCATCACAGTGCAACATTTCTGCATGTGACATTTCACACACAGGTAAATGAAAACACAAACACGCAGAGGAGATTTTTTAAAATTTTATGTTAAGCATGAATAGTCATTAATAAACACCCAGTTCATAAATGTGTGTTTGTGTGTTGCATTCAAAGAGAATTATTTTGAGTAATTGTTTGTTTGTTTCCAACATATTTCTAATTTTCAGTCGTCCTTTAATCTCCATATCCATATCAGCAGAAATATTCTGGAAATTTGTCCCAACCTCCATTCTACTAAGTCTTTAATAAACATTTCTGCTGACAGATTTCTGTTTTCTGATGAAGATGAAACGATCAGACTGACAAACAGATCAAGTTCCACTGATATTTTTGATTAAAAGCTGGAAAAAAAAGATGAAATCTACTGTAGGTCAAAGAACAAAAGATGAGTTAATTAGTGAATCTGTCAGGTGAAAACCTCATATCTCCAAAAAAAAAAAAAAAAAAAATTTGGGGAACTAAGAGAAAATTTTTGGATGATTTAATAAATAGCAGATGCATAATTCTCTCATTGAAAGCTTTATTATGATGGCATCATGTTTATTATTATCAGCTTTGGTTCCGCTTGGCTCCACCAGGGGGCGCCACATAATGACCCAACAACTTAATTGGGCCAATTATGATTCTGTAGAAATGTCAAAATATGGGAGATTTACGGGAGAAATGACCAAACGGAAGTACGGCGGGGGAGACGGTGAAAATAAGGGAAAAACTGGGAACGACGGGATGCTGACAGGAAGTCCTCAAATGACTTTTGCGACATCAGAGAGATGAAAAGAAGCTAAAAGCGGTAAAGTCTGTCTTTACCTGCGTGTTAAAAATGACATGGATCACCTGCAGCTGCTGTGTTTTAGCAGGCAGGCCCAAACATGAAACAAAGAATGTGTATTAAAGTCATAAAGACATTTAAAAAGAATATACACTTTTATCAAATTAATATAAACCTGTGTCACTTCCTTTGCGTGAAAAGTGATTGTTTTAGTTGACAAAATAATTTCTACATCCCTGAGCTTGCTGCGTGTTTGAATCGGTTAGGGTCATTTTAGTGTGTTTATGTGTTCACAAGCACATGCATGTGCGCTGTGTTCATACGTGTCTTTTTTGGGCTGAGCTGATGAGAGGTGATTTCATGTGGAAAGGCTGAGAATCCTGTGATGATGAGGACGGACAGGAAAGGTTGCAGCAGCATCAGAGGAGCTCCACCTGTCCTCCTTCATCACGTCAGACGTGAAAAACGCTGCACCGCTACTCAGATTTACTGGTGCTGGATGCCTTAAAGGACCATACCAGTGATTTTTTTTTCATTTTTATACCTATAAAGACTTCTCACATACATGTTACGTGACTTTTCCAAAACATAAAACTGTATTTTCGTTTAAGCGTTATTTTAGCAAATCCTCTAATCTTTCTAAGTCAAATGTTCAGGTGATACACACACACACACACACCTTAAAATTCAACGTTTCACCAGCGAACTCATGTTAAAATGTAGAAGAAATGGTCCTTTTCATTTCTTGTAAAAGCCATCTTCTTCTGGGACTATATTTCCTGGCAGAGTAATACATTGTCCGCTATGCAGCTCCATGTTGGATCAGTTAAACAAAGTTATTTTGCTAAAAATCTAATAGACATGTTCGCTGTGATGGATTATTTATCTCAAACATGTTTCAAGTCTCTAAAAGTTGATTTTAATAGTGTGCTGGAATGAACTGAAACAATGGCAGCTTGGAAGGTAGGAAAAACAATTCCAATATTTACACCTCCAGTAGTATATTTAGGCAGTAAGGTAACATGTATGAGGGTTGTATGCTGGTCAGATTGGGATCTTAATTTATAGCATGGCCAGACGAAAATGCCGATGATGCTGGGCGAATAAGTCAGTAACTGTCCACTGTTTCTCTGCGCCACCATTTCTCGTTTTAGAACCCACTACTGCAGCGCCCTTTAAAAACATGCGTGTTCAGAACAGGCTGGGCTTTATGGTGTGTGCCACAGCCTGCCATCATTTAGTTCTGCACATCCTCTGAGATGTGCAGAACTGTTAGCTGTATGGGGTCGGGTTCAGACCGTGTCACTGGATCGGAACGTATCCTGCCACATGGACTATTTTTTACTGGCACAGCTCAGTTTGAGAACCGCTCATCCAAACAACATCACGTGATGCTGCACGTCCTTCCTGAGCAATAAACCTGCTGAATTTCAGCTTCATACATGTCAGGTTCTAGAGACGTTGGTGCCACAAACAGAGATTCTGACTTTATAGATTTTTCATCTAAACGCCAAGAAAATTATGAAAGAAAAAAAATTATGTTTGCTTAGTTTAGGATAATTTTATCAGTGTAAAGGCCACCAGCTGGCCCACCAATGCCTACAGCCCACCAGGAAAAGTCCCGCCTCTCCCAATGGCCAATCCAATCCTGGTTGTATGTATTAGGCTGAAACATACAAAACCACCGGTATGGTCCTTTAAATCAAATAAAAACCTTAAATAATAACTACAGCTGTGATCAGAATGAAAGTATTTACCACCTTACCCTGTACAAGCGGTGGGGATGTATGACGCTTCTGGAACCCCGTCGCCTCGGTGATGGGAGGGGGGTGGGACGGGGTGAAACGCCAGGCGAAACGCCTCTTAACGCTGCAAGCCAGATGCAGCGAGGCTCCGCATCACGATAGTCCACGCCCACAGAACACTGGAAACGCCACGTCAGGCCTGATGGAGCTGGTGCAACACCTGACAACCTCAACATAACACCTACACATCTGTGCAGTCAACACACACACATGCTGAGGGCTTCAGCTTCACCACGCACCATCTCTGCTCCGCCCACGGCGCTCAAAGGAAACCAACAAACGTAACGGCTGTTTAAGCTGAAAGCCGAGTCCAGGTGTGAGACTTTTCAGTTCGGCTCTTCATCCTCTGATTGGCTCGTTTCCGCACAGAAGTTGCATCAGAGGATTCATCCACAGCAGAAAATGTTTCTACTTCCTGTTGCCTTTCAGCTGATTTGGTCCTTATTTTAACACGTTTCTCTTTGTCCTCGTCCATTTAAGACAAACGATTTGATCAAAAGAGTCAGAAGACCTTTCACCTTTCATTCACAGAAAGCTTGGTCAAATGTTTTCTGAGCAGCATCAGTCGTGTTAACCATCGTAGCAGCACGAGCTGTCACGCTCAAACGCCACGCTCACACCGTTCCACACCGTTCCACACTGTTCCGGGCTTCACGGCAGTCTAAATTTAGATTGTCAGACTCAGAAGTTGAATCCAGCTGAATTCGTGAATGGAACGCTTTGCTGTGTTTGGTGTTCAGACGGAGAATCCTGCTGCTTCAGAGCGTCCATGACGACGCTGTCTGAGGACAACCATTCATCTCTCTCTCTCTCTCTCTCTCTCTCTCTGGGTCTTCCTGTCTGCTTTTTTTAGACTCAGTTTGCTGTTCTGACATTTCATAGTGACACACTGACTCTACAAAGTGTGTATGTGTGTGTGTGTGTGTGTGTGTCCTCAGAAAGCCTGTTTCCTGTTTCTCGTCTTTTATCAGGATGTTGTTGATGTGATCTTCACAGCAAAATAACAGTTTGGAATTTTTTTGTAAATCTTTTTCTTTTATCCTATAGATTTTGTCCAGTCATAACCATGTGTGTGTGTGTGTGTGTGTGTGTGTGTGTGTGTGTGTGTGTGTGTTGTCATGCCGTTCTAACCTCCCATCTCTACAGGACAGACAGCCAGACAAAACATGAAGACAAAGAGAGACGAGCATGTAGAGACGATGAGAGAAGCTGATGTCCATAAAAACCTCATCTAGCATCTTCATCTCAGCTTTCCTTTCCTTTCCTTTCCTTTCCTTTCCTTTCCTTTCCTTTCCTTCTTTTCCTTTCCTTTCCTTTCCTTTCCTTTCCTTTCCTTTCCTTTCCTTCCTTTCCTTTCTTTCCTTTCCTTCCTTTCCTTTCTTTCCTTTCCTTTCCTTTCCTTTCCTTTCCTTTCCTTTCTAACATGGGTTAGATATATATAATATATATATTCTAATAATAATAATAATAATAATAATACATAATAAATATATTCCACTCTGTCATACCTGTCGACATTGAGCTTTGAAAACAGGAGATTTTCTGATTACATGATTAATGATGCTGCAAATTATACAAGAAAAAAATATTCTGTATTTCAAACTGAGTGACGTCTAAGTAAAAACTCCATCTAAAGTCTCTTTTTGGTTTATGAATACACAAATAACATCATTTATGTGATATTATCATCAAAATATACAGGAAATAGTCTATCTTCCAGCCTAAATTCAGCCTGTTTTAAGGTTTCCTCTTTGGATCTTCTCCTAAACGACAAACCTGCTTTATTCTGTCGTTATATAAACTGCAAACAAATAAACGGAGTCAGAGTCACGTTAGAAAAAAAAGACGAGTGATGAAGAAGAGGAAGAAATGACCGAGATAAATAAAGAGCCATCGAGTAGAACTTCAGCTGTAAAGGAAGAGACAGCTGAGAGAGAGAGAGAGAGAGGGAGAGAGAGAGAGACAGAGACAGAGAGAGAGAGACAAAGAGAGAGAGGAAAAACAAGTATGCAGCAAGTAAGATGAGAGAAAAGATGAGAAGAGGATGATAGAGATGATAATCCCCACAAGAAAAAGAAGTAGAGACAAAATAACAAACTAACACCATTTAAACATTTAAACTACAGTAAAGTGAAAAATAAACATACTGTATATATATATATATACATATATATACATATCTATGTATGTATGTATGTATGTATGTATATATATCAGAGGTAGTGACAACATAATTACAACTGTTTTAACAGCGTGTAACATGTTACCATCCCAAAAAAACAATGAACACTGTTTAGTTTCTGTATATAATGTATATATTATATATATAATATACGTGTATATTATATGTATATATTCTGTACGCATTTAATTTCTGTATATCTGCTTTTATGTTTTGTTTTTATGTTGTATGTTGCACATCGATGATGTATGTGTGGTGTTTTTCTTGGTGGTGAGACCAAAGACCAATTTCCAGCACACTGGACAATAAANTATGTGTGGTGTTTTTCTTGGTGGTGAGACCAAAGACCAATTTCCAGCACACTGGACAATAAAGTACTCTACTGTATTAAGTTTGTTTTGAACAAAATATGATATATTAATATAAAAAAAGTAAAATAAAATAAACTATGAAGTGTAATTTAATCAGGACATAATAAACTCTGACGTTTAAGATGTTTATTAAATTGACTGCACTGAGTTTACAGCCACTAGAGGGCAGCATTTCACAGAAAACTACGATCCTCTGAAATAATCAGTTTTCACCTTTAACTCAGTTCTATCACACCATCATCATCCAAAATACACACACACACACACACACACACCATCCACAGCCATGTAAAGCCTTTCACCTTATAGCTTACACTGATGCTCTCATCCAGAGGCTCAATATACAACCAAAACTAAAGAGGTCAAAGGTCAGGAATGTAGGACCCTAGACATTAGCTGCAGTGATGTGTTTTGTTGTTTAGTGAAATGCACAAATGGCAGTTGAGTTTTCAGCCTCTCAAATTGGATGAGAGTATCAAATACCTTTATTTAAAAATGTCTGAACCGTGTTAAAATAAACACGTCAGCACAGGACACACCGCAGCGGGCGTCTGCTGCATGACCTATTTTTATTCAACTGTGAAAACGGAGCTAAAAATAACTTTTCATGCATTTCTGTAAGATGTTTTCATTACAACCTCATTTTCCGTCATTAGCCGAGTCTGAGTTCGAGCGTCTCACACACACACACACACACACACACACACACACACACAGAATGTCTGCCAAAGGAATCAGCCTGATTTTTAGCTTGATGACAACAAATTCTGAACTTTATCCAGCAGCTTCTAAACGGCTTTCAAAGAATTTGCTCAACCAAGGTGCACAAGAACCAGAAACTGGAATTAAAACGTGGAAAACACCAAAACTGAAATCTGGTCATTTTTAAAAAAATAAACTGTGATCACCAGAAGAAAAAAGTAAGGAAACTGTGCACTGACGATCGGTTTATTGATCATGAACAGAGGCAAAATATTTATCAGATTTCCATCGTCAAAGAACTCAGCCTGAAGGCTGTGAATGAGGCTGAATGAGCCACTGTTCCCAGTATGAAGATGATACTGGGCGTCCAGGCTCAGATGCTTCATTGTTCTGCTCAGAGAAAAGGATCCGGTCTGAGGTGGACCTCAGACCGGATCCCTCCTCTTTACGCTGGACGGGACTGAGCGCAGACCAGCCGGCAGATGTGTCAGAGCTTTGTTCTGTCAGACAGAGGCTCTTATGTGTGCAAGGAGGCAAGGAAACAGGAAAGGAAGGAAGCAAGGAAACAAGAGGAGAGGACGTCACATGTTAGACTCTAATGCTGCACGGCCGTTATAAGGAGCTCTGTCCAACACCGTAAACACGTCTGACACCGTAAACACGTCTGACACCATAAACACGTCTGAACGCTATAAGATAAGATGTTCTTCATACACTCCGGTTTTCATGTAAAAAAAAAAAAATCTAGCGTTACGTATGCTACTAGCCTAAGCCTCCAAGAAAATAATTCAAGAAATAAAATGTCTTATTGGGAAAATCAAATTATATTTTAAGGAAAAAAGATGGAAATTTAGATAATTAAGTTGTGTAATTTCACACAAAAAAAAAAGTTAGAAAATGTATCAGTCCTTGTATTATTTTGGGTCTTACCATAATAGGAGGAGAAAGTTTTATTTTAAAATCATTTCAGTCATAAAGCTTAAAATAATCTGCTGAATGAACTAATTTATGAAACCTAGATTAACACATATATTCTTTCACATATTATTAGCTTATCCCAATTTACTAATATCATTGTGTGTTTTTATTCTCAAAATATTATAAAAAGCCTGACTATATTTTGACTTGTTTTGAGTTTTTACTGATAAAATTTTAAATTTATTCATAGAATCACATTTTTTTTCCTTTAAATATTGCATCTTTATTTTCAAACTCCATCAGAACATCAAACCACAGCTTTTATTTTAGCTTCATCTGAGAGCTTTTGTTCTCTCTCTCTCTCTCTCTCTCTCTCTCTCTCTCTCTCTCTCTCNCACACACACACACACACACACACACACACACACACACACATCATTCCACTGCATCAGTGCAATCACCAACAATCTTTCATTGACACATTCCTGAGCAGCCCACCGACGAAAGAATGGGCTAGTTTGTCTCACACACACACACACACACACACACACACACTCTTTCCCTGATGGCTGTGTTATCAGTGCAGGTGAGCCACTCTGATGTGTTACCTTTCAACCTTGAACTACGCATCAACCATCATTTATCTCACACACACACACACACACACACACATGTACACACACAACACACAAAACAAACACAACGTACACACACACACAACACACAAAACACACACTGCAACCCCAGATTAACAGAGCTTCACTGTCATGCATTTCACAGCAAGTCTCTGCCTGTTCCATGCTCCCCAATACACACACACACACACACACACACACTAATGGTTATGGACTGGCTGTGTGTGTAGTAGAAATTACTTTTCTGCCAAAACTACATAAAAAATACTAACTACAAGTAAATGTTCTGCTTTCAAAAGTCCAAAACATAAAGACTTTTGTCTGGTGTGAGCAGGCGTGTTGCTGGCATGTCGCTGACGTGTCGCTGACGTGTTCATCCTGCGACTCGCTCTGACAGCAACAAGCTGCTGCAACATGCTGCATTTCTGATATTAATACATGTTAATCGAAATAATGTGTGGAAACGGGAGCGAGTGGGAGATGAGGAGCGTTTGTCCGTCAGACAGGAAATAATTCATCAGCGTTAGAGGTCAGAGGTCAGAGGTCAGGGCTGGATGTCTGATTCCTGATTTGATCCGTTTTGGTTCGATTCTGTCAAATTCTGTAAAGTTTTGATCGGTTTATGTCTTCTAAATGACATTATTGTACAAAAAAGTGAAGACATTCTTTCAAAACATATTGAAAACTTACTGATGTATTGATTTTGCTTTGGTTCATGCACACACGGCGTCCTTTCTACACGGACATATAAGACACAAATAAACTGTTCCAGTGCTGAAACATACAAACGTACCGTGAGAACGACCCAGAAAACATGAAGAAAATCAGCCTAAAACTAAAACTTTACAGCTTAAACACTGAACTCTGTCTTCTGTCCCAACATTCACACAGAAAATCTGCAACAAAGACGCTTCGCTTCCTGAAACACGGATTAACTTTTAATCATTCAGCCAAAAGAAAAACGCTTTGAAGACGTTTAACGGAACAATAAAGCCCTTTAACCATCATATAAAGAACAACAAAACATCACATGAACTTCACTTGAGACTGTCTTCTGGTGCAGCATTAAACCTGCCCATTTAACAGTGCTAATGCTATGCTAATGCTAACGCTAATGCTAAAGTACCTGAGCATAGCTGTACGCATAAAGATCTTTAGTTTTTAGTTAAATTCTGTCTGACATACGGTTCCACCTTATAATTATTTTTAATAAATTCTCAGTTTTGGTTTATACCAAAAATCAACATATTAAGGTTCAGGCTGACCTTTGACCTTTTGGCCAAAGGTCAGCCTGAACCTGTGAGATTATAAATTGAACTGAAGAACTATTAGAAGTCACACAGCAGTAAAGAAAGTATACTTATTACAGATGATCACTGTTCTTTAAACATGAATGAGCTCTTTAAATATTTAATATATTGTATTATTTCAGATTGATAACATCAGTCATTACTGTTAATAATGCGTTGTCATTTTTTAAAAGAAGTTATAATACTTCTAAATGCCGTGTTGTAATTTCCTCTGGTTTTCGTCCTCTGAGAAAAGACAAACAGCTGCAGTTCTCTTCATATGTGGGCTGCGTATGGAAATCCAGACATTCCAGCCCAGTTTCTTATTGTTTCGCCGGCCGCCCACCGCTGCTCGTTTCTGCAGCGGTGGGTGCAGAGCTGTCACTGTCAAAATATGCGGCGCATTCCCTGAAGTCATGGGGAAGTTATTTGCTGAATGCTGCATATGATCCTGGTACAACAACAGAAAGACGTTGATGCTGGATGAAGTTATTTGGTAGATTTGACTCCGTCTGCGTTATAAAAACAGTTTGAACACTTTAACTTTAACACTTTGACGAGCTTTTTATTACAAGCTGCTGATTAAGTTTCATAAAACATGATCATGTGCATGACAACATCTCCAAAAAAATAAAGAGACTTAAAGGACCATACCACCCATTTTGCATGTTTGAGCCTAATATATTCAATTTTCATACATGTAACGTTACTNTTTTTTTTTTTTTTTTTTTTTTTTTTTTTGGGTAGGGAAAAATCAGGCTGAGGCTTATAATATATTTCATATATTTTCTTTCTCCCTTCCTTTTTTTAAATTATTTATTTTATTTTCTATTTAAATTTCATTATTATTATTTTTTCTATAATAACAATTATTATTATTATTACATTTTTTGTTCCCTTCTTTTAAGGTGGATGTTTTTGTTATCAAAAAGCAATAAAGAGAGTAAAACTATTTTAAAACTATTCTGTAATATTTATTTTATTGTAAATAATTAGCCAACATAACAGAATTTCCATAGATTTTAATTGTTTAGATTCTCTCTCTAGAACTTATATCTTTTATACAAAAACCAGGTGATTTTTCTGAAACTGAATGTTTCGCATCTGCTGTCAGACTTTTTCCATAAACCAGCAAAAACAGCGTCTGATGGCGCAACGTCAGAGCTGTGAAGATGATGAAGATGAAGATGAATTGGTATCAAAAGGCTCGTTGGAGGAAAAATCAGAGCTTGAGGATTTAAAATAAAACAGAAAGCAGAAAAGTCACCAGAGAAAACGCAGCCGATATTTAGTGATTATTGATTATTGACTTATAGACTTACTTGAGAGTCTGATGGTGGAATTCCAACAAGGCAGAAAGTAACTCCATTCATTTGCCTCAGCGTGAAAAAAACACGACACGGAGTATTTCAGACTTCTTTCAGCATCGTGGACGGACAGCTCGTTCAGACCGGACGATCCTCCTCTGTCACCGTCAGCAGTCCCGCTGCGAGCCGCGTCATGCTACCGTTAACGCGACCAGAAACGAGTCATGTTTGACTTCAAAATAAAGCGCAAAATAATTCATTAGAATAAAAAGCAGGAATTCGCTTTTGGGTTCATAGAAAACATCCAGAAACCAAGAAACCGCTGATTCTACAAAAAAAAAAAAACCACGGAAAAACTCTCAGGATGGTTTGCTGCTCTGATATTCAGCCTGAAAAGTTACGGACCCTCACACGGTGTGTATACACGAAGATACGTCTGATGACAAAGAAATCAAATCAAATCAAATATAAAATAATAAAAATAAAAAATAAAACAAAATAAAAAATAAATAAAATAAAATAAAAATGTCAAATAAAATAAAATAAATAAAATAAAATATAAAATAAAATAAAAATGTAAAATAAAATAAAATAAATAAAATAAAATATAAAAAATATAAAATAAAATAAAAATGTAAAATAAAATAAAATGAAATAAAATAAAATAATAAAATAAAATAAAAAATAAAACAAAAATAAAATAAAATAAAATATTAGTATTTGTGAATAATTATAATTACCATAGATTTCAATTGCTTTGATTCTCTGCATCGGGTGTTACAATCCCACAGTGTGAGAACCGCTGGATTGAAATATATAAATACAAAAATAATCCCACGAACAAAGCTCTGGTTAAGAATGATAGCGTATAAAAATGACTGTAGCTAAACTGTCAGACAGCATGAAGACAACATCACGTTCCAAAAGCTTTAAAAAGTCATGACGTATGACCAAACAGTTATCTTCTCACAGATTAAGCAATAGAATTAGAGAATAAAGAAAGAAAGAATACAATATGGAAACGATAACAATTATTATTATTATTATTATTATTATTATTATTACAGTATTTCTATACTGTACAGTGACCACAGTGGATGATTCCTGGAATGTGTGTTAATTTTTGTATGTTAATTGACAACAGAATGTAAATAAAGTCACTGATGCTTCATCAGTTTTATTTTTCTTTTATTAGATTTAATGTTATATCTTCTTTCAGCCTTTGGTATAACAAAGCTGCAATTAGTAATGAACACTTTTATTTTGAAATATAGGTCCGGAAGTGATTTTTGTTTGTTTGTTTGTTTGTTTTTGTTTGGCACGCTTGAGAAAGGTCCGAACAAGGCCAGTGGGCGTGGTCACACAGAAACAGGGACAGACAAAAATCTTTCTCATGTAAATGAGGAGCAAAATTTACATGTTCATTTACATTAAAAAGCAGCAGACAGACATGGCGTTTCCTGTGTTAACATACATGTGAACATCTGAATTACTGTTATTAATTTATGTGAATTAATTTATTAATTGAATATTTTAATGATTTATCATCAGAGATATATTTCAGCATTTTCACATGGAGGACCGAGACAAAACAGACAGTTAAACAGGCGGAAATAGTTAATTTGGTCATAAGATCATCATCATCATCATCATCGTCATCATCATCATCAGCAACACCACCAACATCATCATCATTATCATCAACACCACCAACACCATCATCATCACCAACACTTCCAACATCATCATCATCATCATCAGCAACACCACCAACATCATCATCATCAGCAGCAGCAACATCACCAACATCATCATCATCATCATCAACACCACCAACACCATCATCATCACCAACACTTCCAACATCATCATCATCATCATCATCAGCAACACCACCAACATCATCATCATCATCATCAACACCACCAACACCATCATCATCACCAACACTTCCAACATCATCATCATCATCATCAAAAGCTGAAAAACTGACCACTCACTGTCACATCAGTGTGTCAGTAACACGTATGAGCAGTAAACATGGTTATAACCAGCCTTTATATTCTGCATGTCATGTGACATACGTAAACATGTTCCTGTCCCAGCTGTGATGTTCAACATGTGATTTATGAAAAGTTCACATGTCAGCGTGACGGAGTGTTAGAACATCTGATCAAAATCCAGTCATACAGTAACATTAGCATGTATTAGCATTTCCTCTTTTTAAATAAAAACCATGATGAAGTTTAGCCAAGCATGATTAAACGTCAGGTTTGATGAAAAAGCAGCTGTATGATGATTTTAACATACAAAAACAAAAAAAATCTATCTGTACCGGAATACTACACTCTGTGTTCTGCTGTGGAAGAATTGTTATGAATGTGTTATGAAGCGTGTGTGTGTGTGTGTGTGTGTGTGTGTGTGTTAGTGGTCACTGAAGCGAGACCCAGCCGTGATGCTGATGTTGGCTGACAGTCCCCTCAGGACAGAGGACAGAACATGCAACTGTGCGCACACACACACACACACACACACACACACACACACACACACACACATTATGTAATAGTGATGTATGGAATCACTGGAGAAAGAAAGGCTATATATGTGCGCCCCCTGCTGGTCTTGCACTGCATTGGACTCTCTCTCTCTCTCTCTCTCTCTCCCNCCCCCCCGCCCTTGTTATCCTGATGAAACTTTTCCTGTCTGCTAGCTTGTCATAATGACACAAACATGCACGTATGTACACGCATACACATGCACACACGCGTGCACACAAAGTTGATTTTGTGAGGAGCTTTGACTGTGAAATCACGTCACATGACCTTAATCCTCTGTGCTGCTGAACTGCATCATGGGATTTATTGCTGCAGAGGAGATTTTAATATTGTCTGCACTGATCAGAGATTTTAATCCCGTGTGTGTGTGTGTGTGTGTGTGTGTGTGTGTGTGTGTGTGGTTTCTCTCCTCTTCCAGTTTTAATTACAGCTGTAAACATGTACATGAAGGATGTTATTTGGTGCATTTGTTGTATTTGTAAATGTATCTCTGAGTTTTGTGTTTTCTGGTATTAAGTAAAAACAAAGAAAAACATGCATTCTGTAAATCATCTGTTATTTGCAACAGCTACCGTACAAACCTGTCTATAAGCCCTGATGCTGTTCCATCAATTTATTAGTTCAGCAAATTCCGTGTTTCTGGGTATTGTCATAGTATTCCTGTGATTTTCTGAAAATAATCCACGTACCGGTAAACATGATATTTATTTCAGCAGCTGATTTCCGTAACTGACCAATCACAGCAGAGCTTACTGGCCGCCGCAAAATGTGCTGATAAGATGTTTAGTCAGGAAATATCTCATTCTAAGGTCTGATTTAAACTAGTTTCCATGGTAGTGGTAATGGTAATATTTCCACTGCTGGAAATTTCCTTCTCTGGGATCAAATCTGAATTTCTCCTGTATAAGCCGGCCCCCGATATGATTTGTGACATTTGGTAATAATAATAATAATAATAATAATAATAATAATAATAATAATTTAAAAAAAAAAACTCAGCTTATACTCGAGTATACTGTGTATGGTAGATGCTTTTTGCCCTGAAAGTTTATATGATCAGTCTGTCTTCTTACTTCTGTGCTCCTTTCTTTCCCAACTATTTTCTTTCTTTCTTTCTTTCTTTCTTTCTTTCTTTCTTTCTTTCTTTCTTTCATAATGCCCACATTANTTTCTTTCTTTCTTTCTTTCTTTCTTTCTTTCTTTCTTTCTTTCTTTCTTTCATAATGCCCACATTATGACACGCAAGTCCTTCAACAGGGTTCACATCAACATGAAACTCTACTTTTCTTCATAACTCACATTTTTACTTGTGATGCTGTATTTTTTTGTATTTTTGTTACTTTTACTAAGTAAAGGATTACATCATTGTAATACTAAACACCAAGTTCTGAATACAAAGATCTGCAACTTCATATTTGAAGTTACATATAAAATTACCACATCTTGTCGTGTGTGTGTGTGTGTGTGTGTGTGTGTGAGGCACACCCATCTGTCTATTTACAGCACCATGGGGAGATTTTGTTAAATATCTAATCCATCTAATCCTCAGCATCGTAGTCGTGGACACACCATGTAGTATTCATAGCCGCCACTAGAGGGCAGGCCGCCTAACGAGAAAGAATGTTTGTTTTTTAATGTGGGATGAATTATTTTTACTGGCTTTGTTTACAGATAATAAAAGGGAGAGATAAGGCTAAGATAGCATGGATGCATACTCATACACACACACACACACACACACACACACACACAAAACCCCTTTGTGTGTGTGAGANACACACACACACACACACACACACACACACACAAAACCCCTTTGTGTGTGTGAGATTGTCTTCATCCATCATCATCAGGCATCCAGTCATGTTGGGACGATCATGTGTAAATTTCTGACTGAATTACAGCTTCATGATTTCTGTTTTACACAACAATCACCTCAAATCAGCCTCAGGCTCCAGCAGCACTTACAGCAACCTCTGCATATGAAAACATAAAGACCATTAAAGCATCATGCCAGCAATAGTGCACGTTTGAGCGCAATACAACCCTAATAACCATTATGTTACAGACAACATTTCCCAAAATATAATGCTGGAATGGTAAATTTTAGATTTTTTTCCTACCCTCCAGACTAACATTGGTTTCAGTTCACTCCAGTACCTATTAAAATCAACTTTTATAGGCTTGAAACACGCTTGAGATACATAATCCATCACACCAAACATGATGTCTGTTAGTTTTTTTTTTTGTCAATGTAACTTTATTTAACTGAGCAGAAGACTTTAAAAAGAAATTAAAATGACTGCCTTCTACAATCATGCATAAGTGTTATAAGGTGAAATATTGAATTTTAAGGTGTGTGTATCACCTGAACATTTGATTTTGAAAGACTTAGGGGGATTTGAAAATAATAGGAAAACAAAAATATGGTTTTATGTTTTGGAAATTAGTTGTCAGTAAGCAGAGCTGGCCGCCAGCGAGGCTTCTCTGCTGGCCGAGAGATTGTCAGAATCAGAAAATTATATTTTTATAATTTAATATATATTTTAATTAATGCTATATGTATTTTATAAAGTTCGTTCCCTTCAGTCTATTATTAAAGTCATTTCATTGTTACTCTCTCTCCCTCAGTTTCGCTGCTTCCAGAGCAGCTCATATAAATTAGAGCTTTTATCCAATCAGATTTTCCACCTGTGCTGTCTCCGGGTGAAAAAATCTAGCCTGACAGTGAATCCCCTCTGCTGTTGAACCAAATGGAACGATGCTGTTGCCTGTGATATTCTTTAACCAATCAGATTTCGAGTTTGTCATGTTGGGCGTGTTCTTTGGCACGTCACGCCCTTCTAGCTAGCCTAGCCGCCTACGTCATCAGAGGGCCGGTTAGTGGAGGACAGCTACAGTCTGCCGGAAATTCATCAGACGAAGAAGAGAGCCAGCTAGCTAACTTAAGTAAAACTAGCTAGCACGTAACGTAGCATTATCTAATGTTTATTTAAACTTTCTTTAGTGACGTTTAGA
>VXCM01009036.1:0-14576 GCA_014773175.1 Lucifuga dentata
AAACACACCCAGGCCACGATCCAGCTCCGCCCAAACACACCGTGACCATGATCCAGCCCCGTCCAAACACACCCAGACTCACTGAGACCACCATCCAGCCCCACCCAAACCACGATCCAGCCCCGCCCAAACATGCCCAGACTCACTGAGACCACCATCCAGCCCTGCCCAAACATGCCAATACCACCATCCAGCTTGACACACATAGTACTCACAGTATTCCCAGAGTACTTGAGTACTTCCATACTGTGGTGATTCATTGTAAATAAGAAACAGAAAGTTTGGAAAGTTTGAAACTGTGACATGAGGTCACAGGAAGTGAGTTTTGTTGCTGAACTTCAAAATAAAGTTTCAAAGCTTGACTGAAGTAAGAGTACACTTTTAAGAGTGACACAAACACGAGGACAGAAAAGTGATTAAAATGAGATTCTGGTTTCAAAGAAGATATTGATCGTTTATGAATTATTGTTGCTCTCGCTGAAAATCCTGATCAGAAACAATAAAAACGTATGTGCAAATGTTCCTGTAGTGATTTAGATCAGATTACTGTCAGCATGTCTCATTCAGCGTGTGTGATGTAACAGTTGATCAGGCGTGAGCGCAGAGAACGATTGGAAATCTCTGATAAATGTGGAATGTTTGAGATGAAGCTATTTAAATGATTATTATAGGTTAATTATTAAGCTATATTTAATAATTAAAAGACTCTCAGGTGAATCATGTGATTCACACATATCCATCTGTAATTTATTTTCATCATACATCTTATGAACAGGTGCATATCATTTTTTTTGCTGTGTAAAATGAGCATATATAAAATATTAAACCAGATATTAATTTAATTTTTTCCGCGACTAAAATATTTAAAACACTTTGTGCTGCTGGTCTGACATCATCTGTCCTCCTCACCTGTCCTGCTGTGTCTCTCCGTGTTTCCCCTCACCTGTCCTGTGGACGTGTCCTCGGGGCTCCAGCAGCCTCCTCTGGCGGCAGATCTCCTGCTCTGTCCGCTGAAATCCGTCTTCGTACTCCGTCACGGCTTCCTCGCCTCACGTGTATTTGAGTTAATAGCTTCATCACATGCCGTGATCTGTCCTCGTTTACTGCGAGGGACAGCGAGACGTGTCCTTTAGGACATCAGTCTAAAGTGAATCAACACTTTTCAGGTGACATTTTACTGCAGCTGAATCACGTCACGCAACACGCTGATGAATCAACACACATTTACACAAACATATCACACACACATACACCTTACCGTTTACTCTTTTTATTAGTTTCTCTACATGTTTTATGAATCAGCTTCAGTATGACAAACTTAAAACTCAAAGGTCCAGATTCATAAACGTTAGCCATGATTTACCACGTCGCTACATGCCAATATCATGGTGTACCCATCTTCCTTCATTCATAAACGCCTGTTAGCGACATATGTTAGCGTTAGCCTTAAAGAGGTGTTACTATGATGTTTCCTTATTTACATGTATGTAGCTATTCATAAAACAAACCCACACGCTAACATTAAGACCTGCTTCATTCCTGGTAAATTACGGTATGAAATATGGGCGACATTTAAACTGTATTTATCTCACGTGTTAGTAATCAATAACTTTGATAGATAAACCATCAGCTGATCAGTTTTTAAATGGTGAGTTTTGATCTGATCTGAGACACTTTCAGGTGTCTGTTAAATATCACCTCACCTGCTGCACATCTGAGTTCCTCACATGATAAAATAAATAAATCATCCCCCCCCCCCCNCCCACCCACAGTCCAGAGTCCGGAGCAGGATGGGGGTCTGGTCTGGAGCCTTGCTGGCCCTGCTGAGGCTGGTGGTTCTGTGCTCAGGCTGAGCTGGTTCTGGGTTTGTCTGCCGTGTGGAGCTTCAGGTGTCTCTTCAGGTGTCCTGTCACAGTGAAGCGCCTCCCACAGTGGGAGCAGCTGAAGGGCTTCTCTCCCGTATGGACCCTCATGTGGATCTTCAACTCTCCTTTCTGGGCGCAGCTTTTCCCGCACACAGAGCAGCTGAAGGGCTTCTCCCCGGTGTGGACCCGGATGTGTTTGGTCAGGTCTCCTTTCTCGGCGCAGCCTTTCCCACAGAAGGGGCAGCTGTAGGGCCTCTCGCCCGTGTGGACCCTCATGTGTTTGTTCAGGTCGGTTTTCTGAGCGCAGCCCTTACCACACACGGAGCAGCTGAACGGCTTTTCCCCCGTGTGGTATTTCATGTGTCTGCTCAGGTGTTCTTTGACGTGGAAGGTCTTGCTGCAGACGGAGCAGCTGAAGGGTTTCTCTCCCGTGTGGATCCTTACGTGTCTCTTCATGTTTCCCTGGCCGCTGAACGTCTTCTGGCAGTACGAGCAGCTGTACGGCCGCTCTCCCGTGTGGCTCCTCATGTGTGCCTTTAACGAGCCTTTATCCCGGAAACTCTTCTCACACGCCGAGCAGCCGAACGGCCTCTCCCCCGTGTGGTGTCTGATGTGTCTGTGCAGGTTTCCCTTCAGGCTAAATCTCTTACCGCAGACCGAGCAGCCGAAAGGTCCGTCCGCTGTACGAGGCCGTGCGTCGCTCTGAGAGACGGCAGCTTTATCCAGACTCGCCGAGCCAGACCCGCGTTCCCTCTGTTCGGTCAGATCGCCGTCGCTCTCGTCGGTCTCGCTGTCAGAGTCTGAGGTGCGGTCGTCGCTGATAGGCTGTAAATGAAAATCAGGATTGGCGTTCCTGTCTGGTTCCATCTCTCCATCGGCTTCTGTTTTGACGTGATCAGCTGAGCTGCTGGATGGAGGTTCTGCCTCCATCTTCTCTTCAGTCTGGCTCTGATGAAGCTGTGAGGCCTGAGCTTCCTCTTCATTGTTTTCACTCTTCACAGGAATGAATGGGAAGGTGCTGGGATCGGCCTCCTCCTCTGCCTCCTGGCTGCTCCACGCGTCCTCCTGCTCCTCTTTAATGGCAGCAGGCTTCTGCTCCTCCTGGTCCAGACTGGAGAACGTCTCCTGCTGCTCCTGAAGCTCTTTGCTGTCCAACAGCTGCAGGACGTCTACAGGACACAGAGACATTCATCATAAACCACATTCATCCTAAAGGGCTGTTTAAGAACATACCTGCAAAATAAGCTTCAGATTTTACTTCTTAATTAAGAATTATAATGCATTAATTTTCTGTTGGACTCATTGATTACTTGTTATTAGCTCTGTTGTTACCTTTTTCATTTTCTTCTTCAGCCTGAAAACTTCTTTCCTCTTCTGCACATTTATCTTCATTTTATCAACTTGCAGCAGCTTTTTATACATTTTTGTATTTTTCTTTCGTTCTCTTTTTCCTTTTCTGTGTGTCTCTGTGTGCAAAGTGAAGCGTTATTAAACTGTTACTGAAACAAAACGTTCATTCAGACTTTGAAATGCTTTACTTCATCTTTCACATGAAGAGCTTATTTCCTGAGTAGCTGCACTACAGTCACTTCACCAGCAGATGGCAGTATAAACTGGGCCATAACAGGCTTTTCAGAGACAATAACTGTGAAAAAATATTCCACCCTCCTGATTTCTTCTCTGTCTCATATAAACTGTCTCAGATCTTCAAACTAAATCTAACATAAAACAANCTCCTGATTTCTTCTCTGTCTCATATAAACTGTCTCAGATCTTCAAACTAAATCTAACATAAAACAACCTGAGAAAACATAAAATACAGTATTTAAATGATAGTTTTATTTATTGAAGTAAAAATTGATGTAATACTAGCTCGGCCTGTGTAAAAGTATTCCTGGTTACTAAATCCTCTGACCTACCAGAGTCCATGATAACTGGTTCTGTTGGACTCGACATGCCAGGCTGGATTCCTGCAGCCCTGTCCAACGTGTCTGAATTAAAGCCGTTTAGTGAAGAAGAGGAAGTAAACTCCACACGGCGACCTCAGAGATGGTCTGGATTATTGCTGCTGCTAATGTGGAACAACCAAGTACTGAGTTTAGGGGGTTATTACTTTTTCACATAATGATATAGGTGTTGGATAACTTTGCTCCAATAAATAAAATTATCATTTAAAAACTATTTCATGTTTTCTTAGCTTTTATGTTAAGTTTTGTTTGAAGATCTGAAATACTTAGTGTGAGATTTATACAANTGTTTTCTTAGCTTTTATGTTAAGTTTTGTTTGAAGATCTGAAATACTTAGTGTGAGATTTATACAAAAACAGAAGAAATCAGGAGGAGGAGAATACTTTTTCACAGCAGTGTGGGTTACTTTCATCCCGTGTGACTGTCGCTAGTACTGCTGAGCGTACCTGAGAAAAGGTGTTACTTTCTCTCACTCCAGGTCCCCGTATGTCGCTGTTTCTCCATGTGGTTCCCAGTGTGTCCCCTCACCTGTCCTGCTGTGTCTCTCCGTGTGTCCCCTCACCTGTCCTGCTGTGTCTCTCCGTGTGTCCCCTCACCTGTCCTGCGGATGTGTCCTCGGGGCTCCAGCAGGGCATCCAGCAGCCTCCTCTGGCGGCAGATCTCCTGCTCTGACCGCTGAAATCTGTCTTCGTACTCCGTCACGGTTTCCTCAAACAGAGCCACAATCTCCTCGGCCGCCGCCGTTAGCCGCTCGGTGAGTAGCGCTNTTCCTCAAACAGAGCCACAATCTCCTCGGCCGCCGCCGTTAGCCGCTCGGTGAGTAGCGCTCTGAGCTCCGGAATTCCTGCCGTTTCTGCTCCTTTTTCCAGCAGCAGCGCGAAGTCTGCAGCAGCGGCGCTCATCCGCTCATGTACCGACACCCTGAGCAGCTGCACGGCCACCATTTTGCTGTTTTTCTAGCTAACTTTGGCCAACAAAGAGAGCTAGCGGCCATGTAAACACACAGGCACTTCCGGTCTGTGGAGAGACAGCGCCGCCTGCTGCGCCGGAGGAGGAACANATGTAAACACACAGGCACTTCCGGTCTGTGGAGAGACAGCGCCGCCTGCTGCGCCGGAGGAGGAACAAACAAACATCCAACAAATTTCACTAAACGTTAATAAAATGACCAAAATCCTTCATTTATCATCAGCGGTAATAATAAGCTGCCGCAGTCAACAGAAATGTTTAATAATCTGCACAGAAGAGCTCCATTTACGTCGCTGTAAAATATATGTTGACTAATAAAAGTTGTTTTAAAAGAAACAAATATCTGTCCCTTGTTGCTAGGAAACGGTAAATTTCCGCGTTGACAGCGTCGCTTAGTAACCGCAAACAGCGCCGCTATGTTCCCAGTGCGCGGAGCTGAATTAAGTTTAGTTTTTATTTGATTTTAGTCTTAAATTTAGTTTTGTCTCCAGTTTTAGACTAGTTAGTCTCCATTGTTAACGTAATTTTTTGTTCAGTTTAGCTTAGTTTTTACTTGAGTTAAGGTATTAATTAGGCTTAAGTTTTAGTTTAGTTTTTATTTAGTTTTAGTTTAGATTTTAGTCTAGTTTTGTTTTTGTTTTGTTTTGTTTAGTTTACGTTTTGTTTCCGTTTCTCGGTGGTTTTAGTTGGTCCCGGTAGGCACCATGAAGCCGGTTTACGTTTACTCCAGGCTGCGTAGCCAGTTCGGTCGGCCTCCGCACTTCACGGACCGGCCGGCGGAGTTGCAGCTGGACCTGGTCTCGGATCCGAGCCTGGTCCGGAACTTCATCCAGAAGGACAGGCGGGACCAGGCGGTGCAGGCCCGCAGGGACATGTCGGAGCACCAGGTAACGTCCTGTTACGTCACAAGACGTTACAGCATTTTTTAATTAAAGCTTTATTGGAAAAAAAAATAAAAGGCATTCAGAACATGGCCATAACATAACACAGAATAATGTGAATGTGTGAAAACATTAAATTTTTTGCAAATACAGAAGAAGTAGAGAGAAGTTATGCTGAAATCAAAGCAGAAACTGTTGATGGAAATATGGGAGCTTACTTACTTTTTAATTGAATAATCATATAAATTTTAAACCACCTAAGTGTGAAAAATATGGTAATAAAGTTCCAGTTAGAAGTAGGGTTTTTAATGTAGTGCTTAATCCAATTTATTTGACGGGTGTTATTCAAAGAGCCGAAGTCTGTGAAATTTAATCCTCCATTGCATACCTGTCTACAACTGTATATTTTTTTAACATAATGAGTTTTGTTTTTCTAAAGAAACTTTGTGAGCATGTAGTCAATTTCATGTTGGAGCATCTCAGGATTCTGCCGTTACCGGAGAAACAGCCAAAGATGATGTTTATTAGCAGCTTTGTCAAAGTTTGCACTGAAATGTAAGGAATAAATAGCGTAAGGTGGTCTCAGGTGAACACGGAGCGCTTTGAGTGGGAGAATCGTGGAATGAACCACGTGGAGGGGGGCTGGTCCAAAGACGTGGCTGCTGACGACCTGGAGCAGACCCTACGCTTCAGGAAGAAGGTGGAGAAAGACGAGAACTACGTCCACAGCATCCTGCAGCTGGGCGGAGTAAGAAAGTCACGTGTTTTCTACCTGCCTCACTTATTAACGTCTTTCTGCTTCAGTATTAAAAACACAAGCCGACAGATAAAAAAGCTGAGACTTTGGAAAAATCTAATTATGATTTTGGTGAATTCCGACATTAAATGTTGGTTCATGTATTTTGTGTCATAATTAGACTTTTATTTCAGCCTTATTTCACCTGAATTTTTCTTCAGGGCTGAATTAAGAAGGAAAAACAGACAGAAAACGTAACCATGGCTGGTGTGTGTGTGTGTGTGTTCAGGTCATGGAGCATTGCATCAGACAGAACAATGCTGTGGACATCTACCAAGAATACTTTGATGAAGATGAGGATGATGATGATGAAGCTCCTGATCCTCCCACAGCCAGAACCATCAACGTGTTCAGGTAGCAAACAGCACCATTCCACGTTACCATGATAACAA
Source organism: Lucifuga dentata (assembly GCA_014773175.1). Classification (NCBI taxonomy): domain Eukaryota; kingdom Metazoa; phylum Chordata; class Actinopteri; order Ophidiiformes; family Bythitidae; genus Lucifuga; species Lucifuga dentata. Next base: position 6,872 of record VXCM01009036.1, read on the forward strand.
CAATAACAACAATAATCAGTGCTGTGTTTTACTGCCTGTTTGTTTTTTATAAATCAGTGATGCACATTGGTCGGGCAGCATTAATGATGATCAGATCCTGTTGGTGTCGGAGTTTGTGGTGGATTTAAATATCAAAATATAAAAATAAAAAAAATAAAATTAAAATATTAAAACACTGAGCAGAAAGAACAGCTCTTTGTTGTTTCAGCGATTTGGACTGATTTACGGCAGACGTAGTGCCATGGAAACAGCAGCAAGTATAAGTTAGCTTATCTGGCTAATGTGTGTAGTCGTAGTTTAAAACAAACGAGTTTCACGTCAAGTCAAAAAGTCCAAAGATTAAAGTATGACATCATCATAAACATCTTTACGTACAATCCGATAGTCAAAACAAACCAATCAGCTTCCTGTTAGAGGCATGCAAACAGCCAGTCATGTCCCTCCAGCATGTTTGTTTGTTTGTTTGTTTGTAGAGATCCGAACGAGGTGAAGCGGACGGTCAGCAGTCTGTCGTGGCATCCTGGCGGCTGCAGGAAGCTGGCGGCTGCTTACTGCTGCCTGGAGTTCCAGAAAGCTTCCAAAGACATGAGCATGGACTCATACGTGTGGGACGTCGGTAAGTGTGAACGAACCACATCATCGCACCGTAAACTTCACACGTTTGTGAACACCGTCATACATTAAGACGCACTAACACTCGATCATAGAGGCCTGCAGCATCTTAAGAAGGTAACCAATCAGCTGTGAGAGACACCAGCAAATAACCAATCAGCTTGATTCAAATCAGCAACGCTCAACAACAACCACAATAACAGGCTTCTCCTATGTGACTCATTTACATGCTCCTCCTCCTGCTCCTCCCCCCTGCTCCTTCTCATGCTCCTCCTGCTCCTCCCCTGCTCCTCCTCCTGCTCCTCCCCCTGCTCCTCCTCCTGCTCCTCCTCCTGCTCCTCCCCCCTTGCAGAGTTGGTGAAAGTTTGTTGTGACGTCTGTTTTTATGTGAATAAAATTAATCTTTGTGTTTAGTTTTAGATTTTATGAATGTTACGTTTTTAATGTCGCTGTCAGCTGACGCTCTGATGACATCATATGTTGTCGTTTGTGCTTTCAGTCGATATTTTGATGTGTAACAGACGATCATGTGACGTTTAACTTGGACTGTTCTGACAGCAAAGCGACGAGTAGAAACGTACGGTGCTTAAATTTAACCAAACCTGTGTTTGTGTTTGGCTGCTGAAGCAGTTTAAACGTCGCCGTTTCAGTCAGCGTTACAGACGTTACTTCGTTCTCTGAGGAACTGAAGAAATTAAATTTGTGAAGATGACTCCTGCGTTTGAAGGAGGAGGAAGAGAAGGACGTTTATTTCTGTCTGAGTAACGAACACGTCATGCCATCTTCTGAAACACGTGACTTTTGTTGATTAAAGTGCTAGAGTGTGTTTTGTTTTCATGATGGATTTGCAGGAAGTCCAGGAGACCAATGTGTTTTATCGTAAACCTTCTGGGTCTGTTTGTATGTAACATGTATCATGTAACATGTTTTTATGTAACGTATCCTGTAACATGTTTTTATGTAACATGTATCAGGTAACATGTTTTTATGTAACGTATCATGTAACATGTATCATGTAACATGTTTTTATGTAACGTATCATGTAACATGTTTTTATGTAACATGTATCCTGTAACATGTTTTTATGTAACATGTATCATGTAACATGTTTTTATGTAACATATGCTATCTAATCATTTTATATTTAGGCGCCATCTTAACATCTTGGCATGAAAATTAGTCAACTTTGGCTAAATCTGGTACATTTACATTTTGATTGTATGTTAATGTGCACAGTCTGTGCTGAAAGGTGACTGGATGGTCAAAGGTCAGAGGTCACACAGAGCTGATCATTTCCTCTGGGTTTTCTTTCCAGAAAACCCAAACAGACCGGAGCTGACCCTGAGGGCGGAGTCTCCGCTCGTCTGTCTGGAATACAATCCCAAAGATTCTCACGCTCTGATTGGAGGAAGTTACAACGGGCTGATTGGTCAGTCACACTCTTTGTTCTCTGTGGGCGGAGCCAACTGTGACATCCTGATTGCACAGGGTCAACACGTTAACACGTTAACGTGGTTAACATGACTAACATGGTGCACATGGCTAACATATCAACATGGATAACATGACTAACATGTTGACATGTGTAACATGGCTAACATGTGACTGTGTGTGTGTGTGTGTGTGTGTGTGTGTGTGTGTGTGTGTGTGTGTGTGTNGGGGGGGTCAGCCGGTGGAGTTGTCCTCGGTGGAGCAGAGTCACAGAGACCCTGTCTACAAGACCATCTGGCTGCAGTCCAAGACCGGGACAGAAGCTTTCTCTGCCTCTACAGATGGACAGGTAGACAGACAGACAGGGTGAGACAGAGACGCAGTGAGACAGACAGACAGGGTGATACAGACAGACAAGGTGAGACAGAGACATGGTGAGACAGAGGGAAACAGCAGTAACATTGATCTTCTCCATAGCAACAGCCGCTAAGGATCATGGGTATTTACATGACGTCTCCCTGCCAACCAGAACCCAGAATATCAGGAGAGTTAAGATCTTTGATGGCCCCGCCCCCTCCCCTCTTCTTCTGTGCTTCCTGTCCGCTGTGTGTCTCAGGTGCTGTGGTGGGACGTCCGGAAGCTGAGCGAGCCCACCGAACGTTTGGTTCTGGACCTGAGCGGGGACGGAAACCTGGACAGAGCTTTAGGCGCCGTTTCTCTGGAGTTTGAACCCACCATGGTGAGACTTCCTGTTGCCTCGCTTCACCTGCAGACAGGGACGTTAAAGATGTCCTTACCGCCATCCTCTTCAGCGTCCATTTGGCTTTTCTAGTCCATGTGCAGTCGAGATGTTTTGTCCACATTGACAGATGTCCCGCTGACCCAGGAAGCATAAAGTGGCTCATATGGCGTTAGCATGTTATGTTAGCATTAAGCTGAAACTGATTGGTTTCTGAGCCGTGTGCTGCTAACACACGTGTTTTCTAACATGAGATGTGAGGAGACGTGAGGAACCCTGAGACTTTTCTTTGTCCCGTGTCACAGCCAACTAAGTTCATGGTGGGGACGGAGCAGGGTCTGGTGGTGTCCTGTAACCGAAAAGCCAAGACACCCGCTGAGAAGGTGGTGTGTACGTACAGTGGCCATCATGGAGCCGTGTACGCCCTGCAGAGGAACCCCTTCTTCCCCAAGAACTTCCTCACCGCCGGTGACTGGACGGCTCGCATCTGGTCCGAGGACATCAAGGAGTCCTCCATCATGTGGACCAAGTAGGCAGCAGGCGTCCACTTCCTTCACTTCCTTCATGTCCTTCTCTTCCTTCTCTTCCTTCACTTCCTTCATGACCTTCTCTTCCTTCACTTCCTTCATGTCCTTCTCTTCCTTCTCTTCCTTCACTTCCTTCATGTCCTTCTCTTCCTTCACTTCCTTCTCTTCCTTCACTTCCTTCATGTCCTTCTCTTCCTTCACTTCCTTCACTTCCTTCATGTCCTTCTCTTCCTTCACTTCCTTCATGTCCTTCTCTTCCTTCTCTTCCTTCACTTCCTTCATGACCTTCTCTTCCTTCACTTCCTTCATGTCCTTCTCTTCCTTCACTTCCTTCACTTCCTTCACTTCCTTCATGTCCTTCACTTCCTTCACTTCCTTCCTGTCCTTCACTTCCTTCTCTTCCTTCATTTCCTTCTCTTCCTTTATGTCCTTCCTGTCCTTTGCTGCGTTCCAAGTTCTTATTTCGTTTCCACGTTTCTTCACTTGCATCTTTTCCTCGCGTCTTAGCTCCGCCCACTGAAGACGTGAGGAAAAGCAGTGAGGACAGAGGAGCTGAGGAAGGACGATGTCAGAGAAATTAAACGTCGTCGCTGCTCAGTGTCATGTGAAGTGTCGTCACACGTGATCAGCCTGTGTTTTATTTCTAATAAAATGATGAAATATTCTGATTATTACTGTAACATTAACACGGACAGTTTGACAAACGTCCAGAACAATCTGACGATGTAATCTGATGATATAAGAGCGTTTTATTGTTTTATGTTTCTTTATCATTCAGAGCTGCATGGACACACATCTAGTTGTTTTAATCAGATGATCAATCAGACTAAATCAATAATCAATAATCAGAATCATCTTACACCTGAGATGTTGCTGTTATTTTCCTGTTGACATGTTTGATGAAACCGTGCGGTCATATTAAGATGCGTGTCGCTGTATCAGATCAGCTGTAATAGATCTGTCCAATCAGAAACAGACTTCCAGTGAAGGGGCGTGTCTGTCAGGTAACAGACTTCCTGTAGGAGGAGCCTCTCGTGTTTCCTTGCTCACGTCTCCCAGATGAAGCTCCTCCCTCCTCAGAATAGAAATAAGCGCTTTGGGACGTCTTTAAAGATGGTGGACCACATTGGATTCCGGGTCACGCGAGGACCGAGGACCGATCAGATAAGAAACTGGAATGCAGCACTTCTCTTCCTTCCTGTCCTTCCTGTCCTTCACTTCCTTCTCTAGTTTCATAACGTCTCCGTTTTTTCATTTCTGTTTTACGTGATTTCATTTTTTCATATTTTTGCTCGTTTAGAAGCTTAATCTGGGTTTTTTTTTTTTTTTAACANGTTTATCTTTTTTTTTAACACATTTTCATGTTTCTGCGTGTTTTGTTTGGTAGCTATCAGATGTCTCTCCTGTCAGATGTGTGCTGGAGTCCAGTCAGACCGTCCATCTTCTTCTCCGTTAAGCTGGACGGCGGTCTGGACGTCTGGGACCTCCTCTTCAAGCAGAGTGTCCCCACGCTCAGCCTCAAAGTACTCCGCCCACCTCCACACCACCCAAACCTCCATCAGGCCGTGAGTCAGACCCGCTGTACTGGACCAAACGTCCAACGCGTTTACCTGTGTGTCTCCTCAGGTGTGCGATGAGGCGCTCCACAGCCTTCGGGTGCAGGAGAACGGCCGCTTCCTGGCATGCGGGTCGCAGCAGGGCAGCGCCACGCTGCTGGAGGTCTGCCCGGGTCTGTCCACGCTCCAGAGGAACGAGAAGAGCCTGCTGGCTGATGTAAGGCCGCCACCGACACGGCGTGAAGCATGTTAGCGTACTGACCGTTAGCAAAGGTCAAAGGTGCAGGAAGAACTTTAAGAGGTCAAACTTATCACTCATTAAAGGTGAATTTAAGATTGATTCTGTTTATCATTAATCTGTCCTTTCTGTTATGATCCATGATAAGTTCTGTAAAACGAGATGAAACGTATGTTTTTATTTCGTTACTATAAAATCCTACAATAACTTCAGACTATCAGAGACATGATGTGGAACACGCTTAAAGTCAGATGATGAGTTCACATGCTGTGTGTGAGTGTCAGGTGAGTCCTCTGCTAGGATGAGGCTAGCTGTTAGCATGAGGCTAGCTGTTAGCCTCATGCTAGCAGCGCAGCGTTATGCCCTTTAGCATTCATCTGTGAGAGAAGTCCAGCCGGTTTCAGCGTGAAATGTGCTTTAATCTCTTAACATATAAAAGACGCTCAGATCTGAAACTTTAATCCAGTTTAAACATTTAGATGTGTTTTGATTTTTGTATTTTTTTCACACTTTGACTTTTTCAGATGTTTGAACGTGAGACGCGGCGTGAGAAGCTGCTGGAGGCTCGACAGCGAGAGAAACGTCTGAAAGAACGAAACCGCTCGGCGCAAAGCCGGGACGAAGATGGCGTCAGGGACGAAGGAGAACCTAGTCCAGACGAGCTGACGGCACGAGCCGAGGACGAATTCTTCAGCATGGTGGAATCAGAGAGAGCCAGGATGGACAAAGAGGACGAGAGACACAGGGTGAGCACAGAGAGAGAGAGATCAGTTCTTTTTTCTTTTCATCTTGATGTTTTTCTCAGTTTTCCTGTTTGAAGAGTAAAAACTTGTTTTTTCAGGAGGAAGAGGAGCAGACGGAGAACGAGGAAGCAGAAATGTGTCAATAATTAAAATATTATTAATGTGTGTGTAACGTGTTCTACTTTTCTTCAATAAAAACATGTTTAAACAATCAGACTTTTTGACTTGAAAGCCAAAAAGTAAAAAACTCTGTGGAATTTATCAACCAAACTAAAACTTAAAAGAATTTTTATTTTTTCTTTTACAACAAGAAACTGTTAAAATTCAACCTCTGTGGTTTTCCTCCTTCCTGGAAAGGTCAAAGGTCAATGCAGGATTACTCTTTATACCTGTGGTCCTTCCTCATTCCTTTAATTCCCTTAAAACAAAACTTATTTGGTGAGATGTCATTGGAAAACATTTTGGCCAATCAGAACACAGCGTTTGCTGCTGATGAGTTGCTGTTGGTTACATCACTTCAGAGGAAATGTACAGTCCAATCAGAAGCCATGCTCACCAGCTGCTAGTTCCACTTTCAGCCAATGGGAGAGCAACTCGCATTTGTTAACATTGAGCTCATTACAACAAAAAGTAAAGTCACAAATGTAAAGTTTTCTAAAATTCTAACATTTTCCACGATTCATCAAACAACCAAACGTTCTGACTCCTCCACACCGGAGAATGAGTAACAGAACCGCAGTAACGGAACTGCAGTCACAAAACCGCAGTCACGAAACTGCAGTCACGGAACCACAGTCACAGAACCGCAGTCACAGAACCACAGTCACGAAACCGCAGTCACAGAACCACAGTCACGGAACCGCAGTCACGGAACCACAGTCACGGAACCACAGTCACAGAACCGCAGTCACAGAACCACAGTCACGGAACCACAGTCACAGAGGAGGAACGTGGAACGTTCACGGTTTATTTTCACAGAAAATATTTGATGTCATTTTTTTCCACAAACGGGTCGTATGCCGTGATCCCTCTGCGTCTCCATGGAAAACCCTTCCTTTCCAGCTGGGTCCTTTAAAGGTCACATGACTAGTGCCAAGCTGCTGTAATTGGTTGACTGTTAACAGCTCATCTTTGTTGATTGGTGGACTCCACCCAAAAATTAACATTTTGCAGACAAAATACTGAACATATGAAATTGTTCAGCATTTTGTCAGCAATTTGTCATTTTGTCAGCATTTTGTCAGCATTTTGTCATTTTCAGCATTTTGTTCAGCAGTTTTGTCTGCAAAATGTTAATTTTGCAGACAAAACTGCTGAACATATGATGACATCATCATATGATGATGTCACACAGCATGCAGCAGCAGAAAAGCATCATGGGACTTTTTTTATTGTTTAGGTCTCACATGGCAACAACATCCCCCCAAATTGTTGCTATGGCAATACAATCACTCCTTCCTCTTGGGTGGGGCTAAGACTTGCTGCCCTCCGTCTCCTTATTGGTCAACGGGGCCAAGGTAGGGTCCACCAATGATGTGGCAGGAAACAGTTTGAACCAGCCAATCACCATGTTTGACAGGTCAAGATCATCCAATAGGATCTGAGCAGCACCCATGAAGGACTTGTGGTCCATCCGTCCATAGTCGCCCCAGACGATGATCTATAGAGAGAGAGAGAGAGAGAGAGAGAGAGAGAGACAAAGAGAGAAAAAAAAAGNATGAGCTCCTACTTCAGCAAATAATTTAATTGCTTTTTAGATCAAATTTAGTGGCAAGTTTTATATCAAACTAAACAAAGAATTTAGGAACAAAGAGGGCAAGTTTCAGGTCAGTCTGAGAAACCAGCAAGCTACAATCAGC
>VXCM01009037.1:0-14569 GCA_014773175.1 Lucifuga dentata
CATTTTCAAGGCAGCAAGGGAACTTATGTTTTTAAGTTGAACCACCCTGAAATACTTTACAGTGTGACTCCTTCTTCTCAACGCCTGGTGAGTGCACTTTACATTTTCCATGGGCGGGGGCTGACCAGTCTTAGTGGTTAGACTAATTTGGTAAATATTACAATCATCATTGCCATCGTTTGGCCACCTGGGCCAACGGGGTCCTGTGTATTTCCAAGGATTGGAAGGTAATCCAAGTGATAACCTAACCGTATAGATCCCGCCTTGTCCAGACCTCAATTTTTGACCCGTTAAGGTGTTCTAGGGTGACCTGAACGCTGTGTCCACTGATTTCAGTCACTAGTTCTCCTCAGACATACTTTAAAACTTTATTCAGATTACCAGTTTGTGAATTTTGTATGGTAATTAGGCATTTGATTCCCAAATTATTTAATTCTTTTATGACATAATTAAGTGATATCATCAGCTCTGCCTGATCCACCAATCAGCAGCTCCTTTCAAATCTTTCATGTTATGATGTTATCATTTTATGTAACATGTCTTTTATGATCAATATGCAAAATACACAGTTTGTTTTATAGAATTCTAAGTTGTGGATTTTTATTCTGATAAAATAACAGCATGATTTGTGAATTTTTATAATATTATATTAAATTGGCATTGTCACATTTTCTCTGTGAAGTGGTTGAGTAGATTTAGCCATTACTAGAATTTTAGGATGAATTATTCCTTTATATTCAAGCTGAGCCATTTATTTTAAGTTGCATAGGTGTAGCCTGCTGAGAAACACTTTCATGAAATATAAAATATATTATCTTTGTTTATCTGCTTTCCCACTAGTGTTGATACTGTATGTATGGCCCAGATACAGTATCAACACTAGATGATGCTACATCAGAGACTTCTGAAATTTGGAAAGAAATGATAATTCCTTTTCTAATGTTTGATGTAATTCTTAGAAATGATGCTAATGTGAGTGGTTTCTTTTGGACTGGTCACCTACTGTAAAGTATGGGACTACACCCATAACTACACCCATGCTACAGTATGGGACTAAACCCATACTACCTCCACTGCTGTGAAGCGTAGAGGCCATATTCAGTTTGTCAAGGATAAAGCTGCTGTACTGGAATGAGGACTGAAGGCAGCATTTGTTTGTCAAACAGGTCGATGAGTTTATGAAACCAAACAAACTTACGCTCTATTAAAACAAAGAACACCTTTATGGTCCTGAGTGTGTAGTACAGCTTTCTTCCAGAGCATTTATTAAAACACAATGCACTTTGTGGGCTGGAGTGTTCAGAGAGATAAATGTGTGCTCTTAAAACAACATTCATTGGTGTTCTGAAAGTGTTACCATCATCCTACAGCTCCTCAGATCTCCTCCACCCACATAATGAAAGCAGTGAAGGAGATCTTAAATTCCACCATAACATTATTGCCAAACCACAAGTCAATCCTGCTCCTGCGGTTCATTCTGTACACCGACAAAGAAGAAGACCTGCTGTGGAGAGGTAGGGACGACAGGAAGATGCTGAGGAGGAGAAGAAGTGGTGGAGGTAGATTTGGGAGTCTCCCACCACTTTCCAAGGAGGTCCAGGGAGGAAAGAACTGGCAGGTTGTCTCTGTCCACACGTTTGTCACACTCAGCAGATGGAGGCGGCATGCTCAGGCACTTCCTCAGCAATGGCTTGCTGAAGAGTCGATCATATGGATGTATAGGTTTTTATTTCATTTATTTCAAACATGATTCATGTAAAAAGTACCGGAGCTTGATCAGTCAGACTGCTTTCTACTGGCCTTAAGGAAAAGTCCTTCATCAGCATGGCCTTTCCTGATATAAAGTTCTTTCTAAAATTTGTAATGCCTGGCACATAGTACAGCAGTGGCTCCCAAGCTGTGGGTCAAGACCCACTGAGATAAATCTGAGGGTTGATCATAGTGATGTTAGGTGAATAACAAGGTGGGAAAGAAGAAAACTTATTCCTGCTCCTACACAACAGTAAATGTATATTTTTCAGATTTTCACCCAATCTTTGTTTTTTCTTAAATATGGCGGATCTTTATTTCCAGGCCTTTTAAAACTCTGGAATATGTGAGAAGAGGGAAAAAGCTTTGGTTAAACTGCTCACAGCTCATACTCGCGTGTTTTTAGGACAAATCAAGAAGGTTTGGAACCACTGGAGAATAATCTGTTGATCTGGAAATGATTCAGCCCTCCCAAATAATCAGAAAAGTGCATGAGCTTCCAAATTACCTGTGAGGTGTTTTCAACCTCATCCTTAAATCAACACCCACTGCAATTTCAAATCAGAAATTGTGCCACGAGAGAAATCCTGATGTATCAGAGGAAGACAAACTAGCACATGCATTGAAAGCTGTTTTCAGAAGGGATCAAGTCTCTGAAGCTTTTTATTCTAACATAAGAAAGGAATTGAGCGCCTGAACTTCTTTGAAAAGCATCAGTCACCTGTTTAAGTTTGATGTTGCTCCTTTCCAGGCCTGTCGGTACACGTCGCCTGCCACCCCAAACAGCCAACGCACATCAGCGGGCACCTCTGGGATCCACTCCACAAACCTGGAACACAGCAGATATTAACTGGAGACAGTCATGTGACCAAGTGGCAGTGTTACTTTCTGTTTCGACTGGGCTCAGCTTTAAATGATGGCTGTGAATGTGGCACGTATTTGGTCAAAGTTCAGAATTCATTTGCTGAAACATTTTTTACCAGTGAGGACATGACTCACCTCTGGGCTGCTGAGTAGGCCGACTGAACAGGAAGTATGTAGGGCATGAGCATGTACGAGGCCACTCTCATTGGCAGCATGTCTGATACTTTGGCATACAGACCAGCCTTTTCCTGACAGGCCTCACAGAACACTGACAGACACACACAGAACAACCAACTGCTATACTTCCATCATTTTTTTAAAAACATCAGCTTTAACATTAATCTGTGACCTGGAGGATTAGCAACAACACTAGAAAATATCTAAGTCTGCATGGCAGGGGCCTGATGTACCTCAGTACAGAATCACCAAACCATTATGATGACAGCCAGCCTGCTTCCTGTTCTCTCCTACATAAAATTTTTATAAAAACTACAATTTCACAAACAGCACATATTTCTTAGTAACCAATCATAAAACTTACTGTGTCTTCACAGCTTCTCTGGTTTTTGCCATATGGGCTTTATTAACAAGAAAGAAAGCTGCAGTTGGCAGAAAATGTCTGATCTTTTCTCATTCTTGAAAATGTCTCAAACTTAAGACATTAAGACCTTACAAAGAATATTTTAATGAGGTCAAATATCACTATGCATTATTACTGTAAGAAATAATGTTATTGGCTTCTTAACCTAACAGCTGAAAAGTCTCACTGACTGTTTTTTTTTTTGTTGTTTTTTTGGAGATGTTAAAAAACATCCATTTGGGAAGTTAGGAAAGCATCAAAACTGTCCTCAAGGTTTTATTGGTTTGGAATTCTTTCAGTGTTTTTCTTTTTTCCAACAAACTAAAGAGTAGAAAGTGAGTTTTAACAGCCTGAAAACTCATGGTGGATTAATCATATTAACAAATATTCTGGTCATGATGTGCTGAGAGGAGGGAAAAAAAAAAAGTCTTAAGTAATGACCCAGTAACAGTAATGTAGAACTAAAAGTCCAAAGACTCAGGGATGACATCATACCTTTCTTGATTGGCGAAGGCAGAATGATTTGCTCATCCAGCCACCAGTGCGGCTTCCTTGGGAGGCAGAGCCTCCGGAGCAGCCACTCTTTAGTGGTCTCAGCCTGCTTGCAGCAGCAGATGGGTGGGCTCTCTGAGAGGGTNGCAGCCACTCTTTAGTGGTCTCAGCCTGCTTGCAGCAGCAGATGGGTGGGCTCTCTGAGAGGGTGGGGCCAGTTGTTGGACAATCCAGAGCCAGCAGATCTGTCACCACAAATATGATATCAGCGACATATTCCAAAGGTTGAGCTATCCTAATAACAGCAATTCAGGCAATACAGGTAAGTGGGAGAGATATGTGTTTATTACATTATGCTTCATAAGTTCACAGGAGAACACTCACTACTGTCTTCAAGGAACCGCAAAGCATCTTTGTAACCACTCTGACACATCTCTGCCATTATCTTCAAAAAGAAACAGATTACAAGAAGTCAGTTTGATTTATATGAAAAAATCTGTCATGGTACAAACATGCCGTTATAATCTGTTTTTTTCCTATTTTTCCTGTGCTCAACCTCCCCCACACTCCTCAGTGAGGTGAAACTGCTTTCCACAATGGGGGGCATCAAGGTCAGGTCAGGGAAGAAATTGCACTCTTTATTTTTTCTTGCCTTCTTAAGAGAGTTTGGGCTGGTCGGAATCGTTGATGTGTGGCCTGTAAAGCGCTTTGCAACGTTGATGTGATATTAAACTACGAATGAACTGACCTGACTTGACTTTGGGTGAACAGAGAAATATCTTCAAACTATTTTTTCCAGTCTAGTGACTCATCTTTAACTGTCTAGACATTGTCCTATGCAAAGTAAATATTTAGTACTGGCCGAGCATGAACATTAAATAACTCAGTTTGGAGAAAACAAAATTGATCAAGAATACTCCAACCTTGGAATGATCAAGCTGTGAGTTAAGGAACCACATTTTAAGTTCTAAAATCTACAAAAAACATGGGTTTTGCATCAAGTTTTATTTTCTAGTCCTTATCTATTCCTGTCAAATTTTATGAACCATTTGTCGGAAAAGTAGAACCTGGCTAATGCTGGAGAGTTGAGTACCTGGGGTTCTGGTGGAAACAGGGCTCTGCTGAGGCGGCACATGTTTCCCAGGTTCATCTGGATGCTGGTGTTGGTGAAGCGCAGCTCGTGGAAGCTGGTGGAGTTGTCCCGCGGACAGATGTCACTCTCACCTGAGAAGGGAGAGATGGTGATGGTATTCTTCAGCTCTGACTGTGGCAGGTTGTCGCTCATCCCCCCATCCACATATCGCTAGATGCAGACACAGGAAAAGGTTTAAAGGGTGACTCCGCTTATTTTACATATCAAACTCACTTCATTTGTCATGGAGAGAATCTCCTCATCTTTGAAATTAGTCAGTGAGTTCCTGTTTTTTCTATGCTTTTAGGTTTAGGCAAAATATAGTGGCTCATATTTCATTAAATGTTTATCATAATGTAAATTTTATGAGTTAGTACCGTTCCTGAAATCTAAGATATTGTTTTGAGCTGCTTTCTTACTACTTGTGTTTTAGATTGTGTTGGACTGTGATGGGGGGTGCAACAAACTTGGAGAGGCATTTGCGGTAAAGACACTCATTTTGTTATTGATAATTTCATTTGTCGAGTCTGTCATTGCCTTAATACTCAACATTAGCTAGGCTAACATTAGCCTGCTACATGCTCTTTAGAACCTATACTGCAGCCAGAATAATGTCACCAGTGGGCCATGTTATGTGACTAGGATAGAACTGTTAGCAACTTGGCTGTTGCACTACTGCTAAAAATTGATGTTTTAGTGCCTTAGCCATATGAAATCAATAGTAAATTTACTATTAANCTACTGCTAAAAATTGATGTTTTAGTGCCTTAGCCATATGAAATCAATAGTAAATTTACTATTAATATTATGAATCTGACTATACCACACTGCACAATGTCTTTTTATTAGCCGTCATTCTGCATTGTCCTGCTTCTGATGGTTCTGATGGCTTCTGCTTCTGATGGTCTGATGCTTCTGATGCTTCTGATGATAAAACATACAGTTAAAAGTAAAGCAGCCATATTACAATGTAAAAAATACCCAATTATAAGTAAAAGATCTGTATTATAATATTTATTACGAAAAGTAAATGAAGAAGAATCATCATTTTCAGAATTAATTGATGCATTTATATATCATCAGTATTTTAGTGTTGTAGCTGAGCTAATAGTTACTACTTTATATACTGTCAGGTGGATTAACAATCCATCGCATTTTATGAGCTTATCATATATTTAATGAGTGAAATTACTGCAAGTATCAGAAAAGTGTAGTAAAAAGTACAAACTAAAAATAAAGCCCATGCTTTATGTTAGTCAGTGTAGCTTGGACCTCAGATCTCCTGCGTGTTGTTTTCCTCAGACTTCATGAGTCATTCTAACAGAAAATACACTATGTACTCAATGCACAGAATTCCCAGAAGTCCAGACAGTTTAACCAATAGCAACTTATCATGCTGAACTTTAACACCAGCCTGCACACACTGCACAGGTATTATCATACAACATACTCCAGAGCACACGCATGACAGATCAAAATGCCAAATATGTCAAAAGGTGCATTTAAGGTTGGTATATTTACAGCTTCCAGAATAATTTTTAGACACTGGAAAAGCTCCAGATATGAACACATGGAGTGATGTGGCTTTTTTTTTTTTTTTTTTTTACATCTTTTTACATTCTACTTACTGCTTTGTCGGTTTAATCTTGTCTGTGTGTCTTGGTTTCCTTTATTTCTTTGTTCCTTCTTTTGTTTTGTGGTCTGGATTTCTCCCCTAACAATGTATATGTGTGTTGTTAAGATAACATTCATAAACGCCTGTTACCGACCTTTCAGCAGTTTTCCTTTTATGCCTTCCTCATTTATATGTCAGGGAAGAGATTCATACAGTCTGTGGTGAGTTTCAGCTTTATATAAAACCTGCAACATTTTAAACTGTATTTACCTCACAGAGTCACTGATCAATAATACATCTGATATGAAGCTGATCACTTTATGTACGTGCTGAGAACAAATTCTCATGGCAATGCTCCTTTTTCTCAAACCTCATCCGACATACACACACACACACACACACACACAAACACACACAACGCAGATGAGATCACTGATAGGTCAAAGTGAAACTGAAAGGACCATTATTTTTCTACATGTTCAAGCAAACAGTAATCATGATTATTCCAGGAAGAAAAATTTCCATTTTCTTCCTGGAAATGAGTTTACTTTATCCCTCTGACCTGTATTTGCTGTGTTTTACCTGTTGCGAGGTTTTAGCTTTTTTTCATTCTAATGTTAATCGCCATCGTGGCGCTGTTAGCTCAGAATCAGCTTTAAAGCCACATCTCTCCGAAAAACATCACGTTCTGTTCAAATGAGATGCTTCTCTAATGTTGAGCAAATCCATTCTTATAAGCTTCCACCTCCTCTCCAAAGATTTATTTTGGTCATAGCATAATGGTATGAAAGCACATAAACACTCTAAAGGCTGCATTTATGTATGGTTATTTTAAGAAAAATAAGGGTTTCTTCATTATTACTTTGTTGCATATGTATATCTAGTATTTTAGTATTTAGTATTGTATATTAATTTACATTTATCACTTTTTACATGGTTATACTTCAACATTTGTTTGATTATATTTCCTGTCACCAACATCTTTGATGATAAAGTTTGTTGTTCAACTATAAAATGTCCTGCCTCGGTAGTCGCAACTCTTTAAGAGCCAAATTTATAGGATTTCTGTCAAAAATGTTTGCTCCATGTTATGTGTTTATGTAACAAAAAGGCCATATTTCCTCGGACATATCAGTACTGGCCTCAGAAAATCTGGTATCAGTTACAGTTTGAGTCATGAAAGCAAACAAGCTAGGATTAAGTGTGAGGGGACGGATGCTGCAGCAAGGACGTACCACTCCTCTGAAGGATGGAGGAATCAGTCCGCAGTAGACAGGAATGAAGCAGCTACAGATCAGCGCCTGTGAACAGAGCGAAGGTTCAACCACAGCAAACCATTTCCACAGAACAAACCCCTTTTATGACTACCAGGTACTTCACTTTCATTCTGCTGTTATTCATCACCTGCCCACACCTGGATGAGTTCTTCTTTGGAGCTGAACTCAGACACCAGCACATTCTGCCCATCAGATACTCTGGTCAGTGAAACGCACAGCCGGCCTGAGGCCAGGAAGTGTGCCTCAGAGGGGAGGTCACGATTCAGCCCCGACCTCAGCACCTTCAACAGGTTGAAAGAAGGGTGAAGGGGGCCCAGGTTCCTCTTCCTGGCCTCCTTTGCCACCTTGATCACATCTTCACAACATTTAGCTAGAAGAAAGAAGAAAGAGTTTCACATTCTTAAGGCGCTTCACATAGTGCAAACACAAAACACTTCCTCATTAGTGAGAAACTAGTGCATGCAGCTAAACTTTAGCACCATTAATTAAAGTTACTACTCACACATGGATCCTACTTGTTAACTAAGTGCCTCACCTCTTTTGTTTCAGTAAGGGAAGAGTATAAAAAAAAATCCATTTTGTTGGAAATTTTTTTGCTCCATTTTTTCTGTTTCTTTCCAATTGTGTGTAAATGCACCATGTAGTGTAGGAGTGTTTGATTTGTGTCATTTAGCATACTGGACAGGCGCTGCCTTCAAACAGGGATACAGCCTTGTATTTACGTTATGCTGAGGTGCAATAACATTAACCATGTCCCTAAACACACCACATTATTTTGACATCCTGAATATTACTGTATTGCCAGTTGAGGCACAACTGCAGCCGCGTCCTGTCCAGCCCACAACGCTCCACCTTAATCATCAAGACCAGGACACGCTGACTGATAGTGACCTGAGCAAGCCTTCACCAGTCCGTACTGACATCACCACAGCTTCTCATTGGTTGATGCATGTTGACCAATCTGGATTTACATGTGGCTCCTGATATCACCCCATATGATATGATGGCTTATTCATGGAAGGTGGGCTTATTTGTTTCTGACTCACCCTGCACCCTGTCCACGGTAAAACCAGACATATACTCTTGCGATCCAGGCTGCATTCCAGTGGTTTCACTTTGAATATTGCAGACTGTAGTGTACTGTGTAAACAAACTCTTTTATATTCAGTGCTGCACTGTTAATTGTGAATTAATCTGATTTCTGAGGTTAGTAACCCTATATCCCTGTTCGTGATTAAATATGAGCTACATCTAATATTATACATATATTACAAGTCAATTACATGTTAGTTCATTTAAAATAAAAATGTAGCAATGATGACATAAACCACAGAAAAGTAAATCATACTGGAATACAATTCATTTTGATTTATATTTATATTTATATTTTGATTTATATTTACTTTATAATCCATTTATATGGATTATAAAGTAAATGTACAAAATGTACCTGTAGATGCATTCATATGTATTTTGGCCCCTGGACTTCATTATTTTGCTCTATTTCACATGAAAACATGTCTGAAAATAAAGTTTTTGCTGCATTATCTCCAAATGAGTTTACATTTACACTTAAAATATTAAGTGTCACTTATTAAAAATCGAACAACTTGTTTAATGGACTTGGTATGTTGTAAACTATGTATAAAATACTCAAAGTGGTATCCAAAATATAAGTAAATGTTTCTGTTCTGGTGAAAACATGTCTCAAAGATACTACTACTACTACTACTAATAATAATAATAATAATACTACTAATAATAATAATAATAATTTATACCTATGGATGCCTGGCTGGCGAGCATGGAGGCAGTCAAGGCGCCGGCTGAGGCTCCGTACAGCTTGGTGGCCCCCTTCACCAGGTAGGGGGCTTTCTCCAGCAGACAGCTCGCCACCCCCACATGATAAATCCCCAAGAACCCACAACCGGCGAAAGACAGGTTCCAGCCGTCTTTTAGGTCGAACATAGCAGGGCATGCCCGGGCTGCGGAGCCCCGTGACCGGACAGATCTCCGTGCGCTGCGTCTCCGGGGAGAACAACCGGCAGCGAGTCCTTCCTGCAGAGAAGCAAGAAACAACAGTCAAGACGCATTATATAATACTCCTCATGCTGCATTCAGGAACTGTATATGCATGTGGTTGTAGGCAATTTTTGACATCCAAACTTGATGATTTCCGAGGAAACATAAATGCAACACAAGTGACGCTTAGCAGGATTGGTCTAACTGTCTATCTGTCATTTCACTATACCCGCAAAAGAACCAATCAACAAAAAGGGACGAATAAGGCCGATGACGTCACGAATGACAGGGAGGAAAAAGAAACAAAGACGTACTTAAAGACATACCAAAGATGAAATAAGGCTTAACTGGAATCTGTTGGGCCTCAGATGGCGACAACCAAGAAAATAACTTCTCTGAAACTGGAATAAAATCAGCCAGCATTGCTGTCAGAAGTATGTGAAATCTGAAAGATTATGTTGTGATTATGTCAGATCTTTCTATGACAGGCTCTAAACTTATCTACCCTTAGGTGTTTATTTACCCGAAATGGTAACTGAAAACTCTGCTGAGCCCTGTGTGGCAATAAATAGAAATGTTTCATTGTGACATCAATAACAGAGTGAAAGCAAGAGATAACAATGGAAAAGTGTAATAAAACGTGTTGAGTTACTGTTTAATATCTGAAAAAAAATGTTTTTCATTCAGTCTGTACTTGTTAACATGGAGACACATTTGGTGTAGGAAATTATGGAGTGGAAGATAAAAATATAAAGTACGACAAGGTGACTATAAACTCAGAATTATACGCTTTAACAGATTAGTTTTAAATAAACTCTCATCCAACAGGAACTTTTATGAAGATCTCAGCTGAGAGCAAAGCATCACAGAAGCACTTTAGGGTATTTGTACAAATCTGAAAAACGAGGAAAAACTACCACATGAAGCAGCAAGGTAAGAAAAGAGCTGTGTGTCTGTAACAGGAAATCATGTTACAAGCTGAGACAGACGGAGTAGAGACGGCTGGTACAAAACGTACAAGGGCAGAGTGCAGGGACATGCTGTCATTTTCTAAACACTTCCTCCCAAGTTTTTATTGATTAAAACACTCATTAGGAAATGACATGGATACAAACAACCAACAATAAAAAAAAAAAAAAAAAAAAAAAAATACCTCAATAAAATGAGAAAAAAAAATGCACCACTGATAACTGATAACTAAGGTATGCCCTATGAAGTAAAAATAAGTTCACATTAATTCATAATTTTAAAATGTAGAAATTTATTTAAAAAAATACATAAATCAATACATATTAGGCTCATTTGGAGTTCAGCCAGGCCTGCGCAGAATCGATCACCAGCGATCGGCACACAATGCACGCTGGTTAGATTTCTGTCCGACTTGATCCCGACTTGCTCTGACGTCATTCAAACATAGCAGCAATAACCTCTGACATCAAGGCGGCTGCAGACTTTGGAGCCACCGACTGCACGGCCTCAGGGCATGATGGGAAACGCCTGGCTCTCACCTGATCTAACAGCTGATTGGTTTGGACGTTGGCACAAAGTACGATGTTTTATAGAAACTTTTCATTTTTTTGAATTGGAGAGATTCTGTTTGTTGTTTTCTTGCTATTGTATCTCTTACAGTGTTTTGTAGAATTTATGATGAAAGAATAAAAAAAACGAATTGGACAGCTTCTGATTTTATTTGTCTGATTTTGAAGGTTTATTCTGTTAACAGAATGCATGGTGATGGCAACTTTTTCCAGCCAGAGAGGCAGAAAGTATTTATTTCCAAAATTCCAAATACAATAACAGAACCTTAAATACTTTTTAAATAGTGTGATGAGACACAAATTCCTTTGGTAACAAGAGAGATTTTATTGTTATTAAAATAACATTTTGCAAAGAACTGAGTATAATTACATCTATATTGTCAGTGAATGAAAACCAATTGTTATAGCCTATGTAGAGGTGAGAACATTTTGCCTATTGATCAAATTGAACATGACATGAATGTTCTACGTGGATTTAGAGGCTGTCATGAATAACACAGTATGTAAACATATGAATGAATACCCTAAGGTCTACAGTAGGCCTATCACACAGAACATCATACAATAATTGTTGACTAAGTTGGATGGATTACTATTACAATATCTTAGTAACTAAGGGTTCCTATGCAACAATGCTTTATACATGTATTTTAAGTGTCATGATCTGTTCTTTGGTCACTTCCTGTTTTATTTTGTAGTCTTGGTTTTATTGCTGTCTAGTTTGCTTTACTTCCGGTTTTTGTTTAGTTTCTCACCAGTTGTCTACATCACCTGTGTTCTATCAGTTAATCACCTCTTCAGTATATAAACAACCCTGGGTTCCTTTGTTCTCGGCCAGATTGTCTTGTTTGCTTGTTTGTTTGCCTGGTTAGCTTGTTTCTTGTCTCCTGGTTTCCCTGCCTTTATGTTTGATGGTTGGTTCTTCTATTTTTTGTCACCGCCTGCCTTTTGAATTATTTGCCTGATTGCTGTAAATTCATCCTGCCTCACTATCAGTTGTAATCTTGCCTGGACTGAAATTAAAGACTGTTTTTTCACATACTCTGCCTGAGCCTGCATTTGAGTCCTCACTCCAGAACCCACCCATGACATTAAGTGTTCTATGTTATCAAAATTTAGATCTCATCTAAATTTTGATGAATCCCAAGAGCTATCCCTTCTCATACTTTTAAACTAAACATTTACTAAAAGCTGTGAAAATTAGTTCAGGACCTAAAAACTGAGAACCTAAGAAAAGACGATAAGCAAAGTCATCAGAACATAACAGCAATCACTGTTGATGAACCCAATATGTTGTCAATCCCCACATAAAGAGATCTGGACCATTTTCAGCAGGTGCTTGGTGATTTCTTGTTATGCAACAAGGTACAGTATAACAAGTACCTGCCAAAGCTGATTTGAAGCCAATGGATGAAGCGCAAATCACTTTAAAAGATGAAAAGGGTGCCATTAAACTTTGCATGGGCCAAGAAATGGTGGAAAGGTTGAAAACTGGTGAGTTAAAAAAAAAAAAAAANTTAAAAAAAAAAAAAAAGATACCTTCATACCATTATAAACTTAAAGGGCAATTATTTATTGGCATTTACAGTACTTTTCCAGATAAAAAGTATGCAGCTTTCATCATGGAGCAAGTAAGAGCTGTAAGACACAATGAAGGTATTGTACATTCTCTTTTTATTAGGCAAAAATAAATGCATAAACAACATTCTGTTCCATTTTCTGATCTTCTTGGTGTCATCTTCTTCTTCTTCTTCTTGGTGGCCCCACCGCCTCCTTTCTTCCCTGCTCCTCAATTCACAACATCATCCCGGTGCCCCACACCTTCAGCCCAGCCACGTGCTTCCTTCACTGCCATCCCTGTTCAGATTCAGCCAGGAGCCACACACACCCAGTGTCCCACTCCTGGTAAAACAAAAAAACTCTCACCGCAGCAGTCATCTTCTACAGACAGACCGGTTTCTTCTCCAACTGACTAGCCAGAATGCCAGGAGTCCCAGACAGGTACAGTAAAGGTTTGTACTCTAATGATTAAAATAAAATCAGATGTCATGAACACTAATCACGTCTCTACAGATTTCACACACAGGACAACGCTACTACTGCTTGACCTGACCAGGACACCTCTACAATAACAACAAAACAGCATTCTACAAAAAAATTGGAAAAAGCTTTCACAAACAAAGGACACAAATTCACTAATGAAAAAAAAAAAACAAAACTCGGGAACATGTTGATGACATACAAAAGAGCTAAAGACAGAAGTCGGGCAACAGGAGAGGGCAAAATTTCATGGGAATATTACATGGTAAGTGGTTGAACTTTTTTTTTGTCATCATAAGTGGTCGTTGGAATTATGAGGATTATAATCTTCCAGTGGATAAAAATCCTGGTGCTGCTTTCCATTTTCCCTGTTGAGTATTTTACCACCAACAGCAAATGCAAGGGTGAAAAGAAATGTGCCTGTTTGACTAACTAATCGCAATTCTCTTGTGTCTTTTCACAGCTAACTCTGGAGTAGGGAGTGCACCACCTGGCACTATCATCTTGACACCACTCTTTCCAACTCAAACTCATTCAGCAACTTCTACAGCAGAACAGTATTCATTCATAAACCAAGCCAGTAATACTGAACAGCAGCCTGGTCCCTCCACTGCCACTCAAAGAATACAGACACCAGTGACTGCCCGAAAAAAGCCTGCCAGCCAACCATTTCATGAAACATACAAGGCCCATGCTGAGCGGAGGATTGCTGCGTTAGAGTCATTGGCGAGGCCTGAACTGGCCTGCTGGAGAAGACTGAAATAGAGGAGAAAACAAGGGGATATGAGAAAAAAATGATTGTCTGCATGGACCAAATTTTGAGTCAATTAAAAGAAATCAGACAACAAGAAAGAATAATTCACTTACTACAACAACAGTGGTGGGCCGTGCATTTTACACCTAGGCTTTCAGAGCTATCCTCCTGCAATTAAACCACTTTCTAATAACCTCACCAGGGCTATAGGCTGTTGTCATTCGACATAACCAGCCCATATTCACAGTGACAGTAACCTTTATCGAGTGGAATAAAGTGNGTTGTCATTCGACATAACCAGCCCATATTCACAGTGACAGTAACCTTTATCGAGTGGAATAAAGTGTTTTAACACAAGGATCAACACCTATGACAGTTACAACACACAACTGCAGAGACATGAATAGGATGTAGCATTATTACGCATTATGATAGGATGCTGCATCACATATAAACATGGCATAGCCTAAATCAGTGTCATTACCAAACAAACAAGAACAAACTCA
>VXCM01009038.1:3588-28082 GCA_014773175.1 Lucifuga dentata
TTGTTACTTTTTATTATTTTATTAAAGGAAGGTTATCGGTTAAACTCTTTTGTTTGTTATTTTATGGTTGGCTTTCTGGCACCACCTCTGTTCCTTCCCCAGTTGGTGGTTTGCCTTAAATTTCAATTACTGTTGTTAGCCAATCCTGTGCTTATCGTTATTATTTTGTGTTGAAACAATAAATTACCTTTCTTTGCCATTTCCATTGGCTTTTATGTTGCTTCNTTATTATTTTGTGTTGAAACAATAAATTACCTTTCTTTGCCATTTCCATTGGCTTTTATGTTGCTTCCCTTTCCCCTAGATCATAGGGTTGTAACATTAGAATAGAAAAAACTGCAGAGCCTCTGAGGTGGAGCTTTCTATGTTGGGCTCAGAATTTATCAATCAACCCTTGTTTAGTAGAATCCCTGAGGTCAAATTCATGCAGCTGATGTGTAAAACACCTCAGGATTTGCATTATTCCATAAAAATATTACAGCATCTTCACTTCCTTCTTCCTTCATCCTCATCCATCACAATGACTAGCAGAGGTGAGACCAAGTCGATGCTTTGCAACTCACAAGTAAGTATCAAGTCTTATCAAGTCTTAGCAACAAGTTCTGAGTCAAATCTCATATCAAGACAGGCAAGTCCTAAGCCAAGTCCTAGTCATAAGTCAAGACAGGCAAGTTATAAATCAAATCCCAAGTCATTCAGGCAAGTCCTAAGTGAAGTCTCAAGTCAAATCCTAAGTCTCAAGTCAAGACAGGCAAGTCATAAATCAAATCCCAAGTCAAGTCCTAAGTCAAGACAATTAAGTTGCAAATCAAATCCTAAGTCAAGACCAGCAAATCTTAAATCAAGTCCCAAGTCAAGACAGGCAAGTCCTAAACCAAGTCCCAAGTCAACACAGGCAAGTCCTAAGTCAAGTCCCAAGTCAAGTCCTAAGTCAAGACAATTAAGTTGCAAATCAAATCCCAAGTCAAGACCAGCAAATCCTAAATCAAGTCCTAAGTCAAGACAGACAAGTCGTAAATCAAATCCCAAGTCAAGACCAGCAAATCAGCAAATCTTAAATCAAGTCCCAAATCAAGACATTCAAGTCCTATATCATGTCTCAAGTCGACAGGCAAGTGCTAAATCAAGTCTCAAATCAAGACAGGCAAGTCCCAAGTCACAAATAAAAACAAACAAGTCACAAGCCAGTCACAAGTCACTAACAAACCAAGACCTGAGACTTGCTTGTGACTTGCCAAACACCAGCTTCCTCAAATCTTTTCACATTGAGTCACCTCAACATGTAACACTTAGCAGTGAATTATCTCTGAAATATTTGAAAACACTGTTGGAATTAACAGATAAATCCTTCCTGTGAAAGGTGTATTATATTTTAAACGATTCCTCCCTGATACAGGCAAGCTGCCTGATTTATGACGTAATACAAACTTCATTTAGACTACATTTGACCGAGGCGGCGCTGGCACCTCCCGCAAATCTTCCTCCATCCTCATTGCCGCTGAGCCCTCGGTAAAAACTTGCTTACTCCCTGAAGAAACATTTCCCATCTAATAGGGGGAGGAAGAACAAATAGCTAGGTTGAACTAATTACTGCAGGAAGCCAGCCAAAACACCTCTCTCTCTCTCTCTCTCTCTCTCTCTNCACTCTTTCCTTCTGTTCCATTCTCTCTCTCTCTCCTGAGATGTTACCACGGGGAGTGTTTTTATATGTCAGCTTTGCAAGATGGATGGTCGACATCTGCCACAAAGCCTCACTGGACAGATTACCTGAGACGCCAAACAATAACCTCTGCATGCGCGCACACACACACACACACACACACATGCACGGAAAACACAGTAAAGCAGGGCCTGGCCTGAACTTAACTGGCCTGCCAAGAACTGACCTTCTAGTTACGACCATGATGGCACCCCATGGGCAAAGGTGGCATCTGGTAAGGTAACGTGTGCGCGTATGTATGTAATGTGCCTGTTGTGCATGTCCGTGTGCCTTCATGCGTGTAGCAGCTTGCATGTTTGCATGAGTTTATCTGCTTGTGTATGTGTGTGTGTGTCTACTGTTGGCATAAAGAGCAATGCCACTAGGAGCCTGGGCAGCATTAGAAGGGCCAGTGTGCCCCCAGAGTTTGACCATCTGTGCATTATCAGTTGTCATTAAGGTTTCTAATTCGGGGGGGGGGGGNGGGGGGGGGCGTCTTTGGGATTCGCCAAACGAGGGCAGAAAATGTCATTACGCCGCTCTTCCTGCTGAGCTGCCGTGACCGTATTTACATATTTATACACCTTAATTGTCTTTGCTGTCGCTGCCGTGACATTGAGGCAGCCGGAGTTTGTGTGAGAGAGAGAGAGAGAGAGAGAGAGAGAAAGTGAGGAGGAGGAGGAGGAGGAGGAAGAGGAGCATCACACAGAGGAGTCAAATTTAGCTGTAGCTTAGAATAAAATCTTCGCACAAATCAAATTTGTGAATAAGTTCAAGAAAAAGTGAAGAGATGTAAATGGTTAACAGCTAAATATCCCATTTGTGTGTTGTGGTAAAGCAGCATACTGGTGATTTTTGCAAGTTTGAGGCCAATATATACAACAAGCACACACGTTATGTTAACGACAACCCATTTCCCGAAAAGTATGCTACCGTAAATTTTAGAATTGTTTTTCCTACCTTCCAGACCTGCCATTCATTACAGTACTCTGTAAAAATATACTTGTAGAGACTTGAGCTAAGTAATCCTCACAGAGAACTTGACGTCTATTAGGGTTTTTTTTTTTTTTTTTTTTTTGTCAAAGTAACTTTATTTAGCTGATCCAGCATGGAGTTGCACAGAAGAAAATATATGTCTCCGCCAGGGAATATAGTCCCAAGAAAAGATAGCTTTTGCTGTCTGGCTCATTTCTGTGATCGGGAGCAAACAGATTCATCTTTTGCCTTCCGCCTCTGCGTGGGCTGGAAAAGTTGATTAAGGCTAGATGAGGTTTTTGTCACCAAAAAGCCTCTGGAGCTTCAACAGCTGCTTCAAAGATCCAGCAGCAGTTACATTACAGCCACTTCACACACACTCAGGTACCATATTAATGAGCCTCTTCAAACAGCAGCAGGATGGTGGGATGAGCTATTTTTAAAAAGTGCGCCAGATTACAGTCTTTGACCACACCATTGCATGTGTGTGTGTGTGTGTGTGATTGTTTGAAACTGCTGTGACATGATTCTGAACCTGTGGAAAAACGTTTATCTGTGTGTGTTCTGAGTACTTAGGAGCGATGGATTCTTCTTGATATTAATTCATGACTGTGTATTTGTTGTTCATTTAAAGCGCTGATTGTGCACAAGCTGAAAAATTAAAGGACCATACCGGCAATTTGACATATTTGAGTCTAACATATACAACCCCCTGCATGTTATTTTACTGATAGCTTTTTTTTTCAAAAATATGCTATTGGAGCAGTGAATTTTATCAATTTCTTGCTATCTTCCAGAAAATATATAAAAAATATAAAATGTAGAAATTATAAAAACTTCACTTTAACTTTAAAGGACCATACCGGTGATTTCACATGTTTGAGCCATTAAATACAACCTGAAGACATGCTGCCAACCATTATCCAAAATATGCTATTGGATTGGTAAATATTAGAATTGTTCACTCCATGCTTTTTATTGTGCTTAAACACTAAAATTATGTAAATTGTAAAAAATAAAAAATAAAACTGAATACATGTCTTGTTGGCGATGATGGATTACCTATCCCAAGAACGTTTCAAGTATCAACAAGTTGATTTTAATAGTGTACCAGAATGAACTGAAACCAGTGGAGGTCTGGAAGGTAGGAAAAACATTTTTAATTCACCGTTCCAGTAGTATGCTTTGGGAAATGATCGTCAGTAATGTTACATGTATGAAAATTGAATATATTAGGCTCAAACATGCAAAATGGATGGTATGGTCTTTTAAAGGTCCAAAAAAAGGAAATCTAAATAAAAGTCTAGCTCTAAAATGCTTTCTTAATTCTTGATGAAAACAAATTCAGTCTCAAATGACCAATTTTAAAAATGTGCTGAGAAAATAGAAAAAGCAAAACATCTAAATGTCTACAATTCTGACTCAAGAAATATAAATTTTGTTACAAAAAAATGCAGTTGTAGACAAAAATATACACATTAAAAAATACGAAATTTGGACTTCAAAATATCTCAACAAAGTTACATGAAAAAAAAAGTCTCCAGAGGGTTCATTCTGATTGGACAAGCCAATTATAAGTTAGTATTCCATAAATTTCATGCATTCTGATTGGACAATGTTTTGGACAAATAAAAATGTCATCTCTGCCTTTCACAGAACAGACCCCCTCGCTCTGTTCCTTTAATGTTTTATTGAAGTACTGAAGTCTTAAAAAGCTTTTTATAACATCATATTTATTTCCTGGTGCAATTAGAAAACAAATGACTTTTGCTGCATTTACAGATTTGAACCGTGGTAGAATCGCATGTGTAATGAGTCAGCACATTACACGTGTGATCCATTATGCCACTCAGCACTTTAACACCTTTAATACACCACACAGGTGACTCTTCCTGTTAGTGAGGCAGAAGCAGCGGTTCACTCACAACAATAAGTGGTAATTTTGATGAGAAGTGATAACACTTTGGAAACAGGAAACAGATGCTGTGCTGTTTAGCCTCAAACTGCTGCCTCAAATTTATTAATTTTTTTGTGTGTTTTTGTTGCTTGTTCACTGCTCCAGTTGGCTCCACCAATCAGAATTAATCAATGCTAGCTTATAAACAGCCCCACCAATCAGAACAAATTTATGGAATAGTAACTAATAGACGGCTCCTCCAATCAGAATTAACCCTCTGGAGTCTAAAGTCACTTTCAATTTTAGACTTTGACATTGTCTAAAATGTTCTTTTTTTTTCTAGAATCTTCTAGAATTACATGGAAAATTGACAACTTTTTAAAATTTTATTTTACACTTTTTGCTAAATTCTTTTAAATTGGATTTTTTCTAGAATGAATTTTCTAGAAAAATTGATTTGAGATTCCAGAGGGTTAATGGATGCTAGCTTATAAAGAGTTCTACCAGTCAGAATTAATGAAATTTATGGAATACTAACTGTAAGACAGCTTCTTTGTTGAGATATTTTTAGGTCTAAATTTTGTAATTTTTTTCTACACTTGAAAATTTTTTGAAGTGAAATTGATATTTCTGAATTAAAAATTATAGACGTTATGTTTTTGCTTTTATTTTTTTTACTTTTTTATTTTCTAGGAACGTGTCTAAAATTAATCATTGGAGGCTTCATTTGTTTTTGTCAAGAATCAAGAAAGTTTTTTTTTTTTTTTTTTTTTAGATCTAGATTTTTTTGGTTGGATTTCCCTTCACCTTAATCTACAACAAGTGCTGTAATGACGTTATTTTTGGGCCTTTAAGGATGCTTCAGAAAGCAATAGCTTGTATTATTTCTGTCCCATTTGCAGCTATTGTTGCATTTTGTCAGAAACCATGATCTCAGAAACTAAACCTTAGTTTAAACAGGTCATTTCAGGAAAGACTCTCAAAAAACCTGATATTGACCAAAAAAATAAGTAAATAATTTGACCTAAAGCCTGCATCATGGTTTTAACCTTGTTTTGTTCATCATATCTTTGTTTTCTCTCACTTTGTGCAGAATGACCTTCAACTTGTGGTTTAATAGTCTGAAATATGAGGCAGGCTGGTTCATTAAATAATGCCACATTTTGAGAAGAAATCAAACATTGTATTTGTGTTATTTTTGCATGTCTGAGTCTGTCTGGCTGTCTTATGTGTCCACGTTTTGTTCAAGCATTTCACAGTTGAAATAAAATGCTTAATAATGCTTAATGCTTAATAGCCTGCAGGCTCTGACTGGCCAAAAGGTGACTGGTTCTTTGTGATTAGGGCCCCAGGGCGATGGGATGATTCGCCCAAGGCCCAGGACATTCAGAAGCACACAGTCAACTTTTTATATTTCTTAAAAAAGATTTTCAGATAGCAGAGAAATTCAGCTTCTGCTAGTTTCATTTTTGCTCCAACTCTCATAATTCTGCATATTCAAAATGTCATAGGCCGTTTCCTGTTTGTTCTGTGTTGTAAAACAACCTATTAATTATTATATATATAGTGTGTGTGTGTGTGTGTGTGTGATGGTGGTGGTGGTTTTAAGTTAAATATATTGAGACAGTACATACAGTCTGTTTTCATTGAGTGTGCACAGCGGTGCTGCAGCAAGAGAGAGTAGAAATGGGTCAATTTTTGTTTTTTTTTTTTTTTTTTTTTGCACATACATGAAAGCATTTCAAAGGCTTCAAAGTAGACCATAAATAAAAATAAGAACATGGAAATCTGGATCATATGTCCCTTTTAACAAAAAACAAAAATGCTTCTTAAAGATTTTCTGTCTCCTTGGTTGGCATTGTTTTTTGTTTTTTTGTTTTTTTTTTTAAAGAAAATTATTTTTATTTCACCCCTGACATACAGTATGTGAAGCAGGTTGTGGTAATATGCATATTATGCCACATTATAGATGATGAGAGTGGATAAAACACAGAAAGATGGTTGTTTTAAGTAAAAATAAAAATTAAAAATTAAAAAGCTAAGACAGTACATCAAATAGCCTGTTTTCACTGAGTGTGCATAGCAGTGCTGCAGCAAAGGAGAGTACGGGTCAAAGCCTTTTTTTTTTTTCNTGAGTGTGCATAGCAGTGCTGCAGCAAAGGAGAGTACGGGTCAAAGCCTTTTTTTTTTTTCTTTTTTTACACATCAAAGTTTTGCAAAGGCTTTAAATAATGTTTAAAATATAAATAAGAACATGGAAATCTGAATAATATGTCATCTTTAATGAGGACAAACGCTTTAATGATGCTCTGGTCCAAGTACTTTTATGTATAAATACTTCACATATAGTGTCTCATCATGAATTAAGCTCTCAAAATATTTCTGGGGGTTTATACAGGAGCTGTTTTTTTACGGTAATTTCCCTGCTCACCAGGCCCTAGTTACCATGGTGATTTCTCACTCTGCAGGTACTGATTGGTTGTATGCAGAAGTTGAACTGCACAAGAATTACAGATCAACGTGCAAAATTAAGTAAATAACGCACTTAAGCAACAGCTCAAACTTGCATGCTCAGGCAGAGTAAAATAAATAAATACAAATACAAAAATCAAATAAATGATTTGATTAATGAAACTTTTTTATTTTGTTTTTTGAAAATCTACAATTGCTGCAATGAAAACATGTGTAAATTTTGTGAGTTTAAAGAAGTTGGTTTTTTAATCACCTGTTGAAGCTTCATTTGTTGTTTTATTGTAGATATTTTATCTGATTTAGTTTGACACCTTCTTATAAACAAACAAATTGTTTTTGAGAAAAAAAATTCACAGAAAAAAACCCTGTTTCTACACAGAGTCAAGTAAAGACTTGATTAAAGGATCATACCGGTGATTGTGAAAGTTTGAGCCCAATATCTACAATACATGTACATGTTACATTGCTGTCCATTTCCCAAAATATACTACTTTAGCAGTATATATTAGAATTTTTTTCCTGAACTTCCGGACTGCCTTTGGTTTCAGTTCATTCCAGTATGCTATAAAAATCAACTTTAGTAGAGACTTGAAACATGCTTGAGATACATAATCCATCACAGTGAACATTCTCTGTTAGGATTTGTCGAAGTAACTTTATTTAATTGATCCAACATGGAGCTGCACTGAAAACAATGTGGCCCAGATTCATAAAAACATGACGATAAGGAGAGTAACTTTGCTTTAATGTGCGCTGTGATGATTGAGACTCATTCATAAAACTTCTACAATAATCAGTGCACTGTTGTCACCTGAAGGCAGCATTGCTGTGAAGTGTGACAGGTAAAAGCCAATGAAGATCAGCATGTTAATGAGCTGCTGCTTATTTAACAGCCACCATTTATCCTGATATATCTGGCTTTAAAGGAAACATACATTCTGCTTTAGAGATCCTCACTTTAAAAGACTGATACTAAACTAAAGGAAAACATGTATTTTAAACTCTGTAGTGCAATCGCACTGCACAGGGGTGGCAGTGGTGAGGAACTCAGATGTGCATAGCAGGTGAGGTGATATTTAACAGAACGCCTGAATGTTTCTCAGATTGGATCAAAACTCACCATTTAAAAACTGACTGATCAGCTGAGTGACTTTATCAAAGTTATTGATCACTAACACACGTGAGGAAAATACAGTTTTAAACGTCGCCCAGATTTCATACCACTGAAATTTACCACCGGACTGAAGCAGATCTTAATTTCAGTGTGTGGGTTTGTTTTATGAATAGCTACCACAACATGTAAATAAGGAAATATCTCAGTAACGACTCTTTCAAAGCTAACGCTAAAATATGTCGCTAACAGGTGTTTATGAATGAGCAAACATGGTTGATATTTTCACACAGCGATGCAGTAAAACATGTGCTATGGTTTATGAATCTGGGCCTGTATGTCTCCACCTGCAAATATAGTCCAAAGAGGAGACGGCTTTTGAACGTCCCTTCTAAAATCATGCATACATTTTAGAAGGTGAAACATTGAATTTTAAGGTGTGTGTATCACCTGAACATTTGATTTTGAAAGATTAGGAGATTTAAAAAAAAAAAAAATAACAGCAACATAATATATATGTGTTTGGGCTCAAACATGCACAACCACTGGTATGGTCCTTTAAAGGTCACAATGTGAACTTGTGTGCAATGTTGACTTTTTTCTACATGCAATGACAGCTGATGAG
This sequence comes from Lucifuga dentata, assembly GCA_014773175.1. Taxonomy (NCBI): domain Eukaryota; kingdom Metazoa; phylum Chordata; class Actinopteri; order Ophidiiformes; family Bythitidae; genus Lucifuga; species Lucifuga dentata. The sequence continues at coordinate 12,368 of VXCM01009038.1, forward strand.
TTTTTTAAAAAAAATGAAATCCATCATCAGGAGCTTTAGTTTATTCCATCATGTGCAACGAGTCCATCTGCCTAGTTGGTCCAGATCAGATAATTACACTTTTTATAACACTCTCGTGTATTTAGTGGTCTGATTCTTCAGTTATTCATGTCTTCAGAAAAGTGCTGAGCTCAGCAATAACTCATTCATCTACAGCTGCATTCAAACCTCATTCTGAAAGATCTGCTGACTAAACGTTAATTCTTTCAGTGTGTTGCAGTGGCTCGCTGCCGAGGGAAAAACCTGGCACCGGCTTTGTTTCTTTTCTTACCGTGATTTGTCTTTTCTCATGATGCATCATCATCAGCATCATCATCATTTAACTTTTTAACTGCTTATATAACCAGGCACGTTTATCCATTTAAAGGACCATACCACCATTTTGCATGTTTGAACCTAATATATTCAATTTTCATACATGTAAAGTTACTGACAATCATTTCCCAAAGCATACTACTGGAACGGTGAATTAAAAATGTTTTTCCTACCTTCCAGACCTCCATTGGTTTCAGTTCATTCTGGTACACTATTAAAATCAACTTGTTGATACTTGAAACGTTCTTGGGATAGGTGATCCATCATCGCCAACAAGACGTATATTCGGTTTTTTTTTTTTTTAGAAGTTATGTAATTTTAGCTTTTAAGCTCAATAAAAAGCGTGGAGAGAATGTATGCCTCCACCAGGGAATGTAGTCCCAAAAAAGACCTGCGTTTATGGAAAAATTTAAAGGACTGTGACTTCATAAGGCTGTGTAACTATTAGCAGGAGAAACATGGATTTTTAAGATGGGTGTATCGCTTGAATATTTGATTTTGAAAGATTAAGAGATTTTGCAAAATATCAGGAAAGCTGAAATATGGTTTAATCCTTTGGGAAATGATTGTCAGTAATGTAACATGTATGAAAATTGAAAATATTAGGCTCAAACATGCAAAATGGGTGGTATGGTCCTTTAGGTATGGCATAAATTTGGATTTAACACAATAGCAATAATAAATAACACTTTTAATAATAATAATTTAGGTCAATTTTTGGGTTGCAAAGACACATAAATAAAAAGCCAGAAACAGTTAAACAAAGCAAAAATAATGATGAATAAAAGCACAATAAAACAGAAATGCATAAAGTATAAATAACTGATTAGAAAGAAAAAAAAACATATTTTAAAAACATGCTGTAAAATGAGTTTTAAAATAAACATTGATATTTCTCTCATATTCACTTGGGGTCTATTTTGAAACCCACTTTAATGTGTGTACAGACACATGGATTCACTGCTGCACTTGCCTGCAGCAATACTGTGCACACTGAGTGAGAACAGACTCCCTTTAAGGGTCTCTCTGCAAACAGCCAACGTTGGGCTGGGTGGGCACGACACAAGCTCTCTGTAAAGGGCCAATCAAAAACAAAGCTTTTGGCGTTAAGTTACTGTCTCTTTAAGGCTGTCTCCTGAAAACCCTGCCCGGAAAAGCTCTGTCAGCCGAGCCAGTGGAACAAACAGGAAACCCCTGCCTGAGCATTGCATAGGGGATTAGCATAGCTTCAATGATTATCATAGCTACAATGATTAGCATAGCTACAATGGTAAGCATAGTGTCAATGTTGCATAAAGCTTGACCATCTAAGTTTGAAAAGTCAAAAGTCTTTAACTCACCGGCCACTAATAAAGAGTAGCAAGCCTCCAGGATGGCAATCTTATCGTCTGTTCGGTTTAAACCTGAGCAGCATTTTCAATTATTTGGAAGCAAAATTATCTTTTGGCTGAATCCAGAATAAAGTCCTTAAAATCCAGAAGAAATTAGTGCTTTTCAACATCAGGGGAGGTGAAAAAGAGCTTTTGTCATTGAAAAAACATGTCTCCAACCCTTTTATATTTGTTTATTTGAAAGGGACTATGTATAATGTTAAACATAAATGTTGCCATTTTGATTGTGTTATACCAGAGTTAGCTAAAGGTAAATCTGTTCACAGTGCCATAAAAAAAGAGAAAAATTTCAAATGTGAACTGAACAGATTCACAAGGCAAAGAAAATAATGTGAAATGGAATGTTTTCCCATCAAAAGATTATGCGGTGAATCTCAGCTGAGAGTAGAACATATTGTGATTTCTGTCGTATATGCACTTTTTTTTTTTTTACCATTTAGATTACGGAAACAACTTGCTTTTGATTAAAGCAGTCTGAAAGTACAGATGATTGCAGGGGACTGGGAGGAGATTGATGTAAGCCTGCGTTAGAGCCTTTTGGTTAAACATGGGGGATGTTGTTTTAAATCTACACAACCCAGCCAGGACTTTATTCTGCTTTAGGAAATAAAAATAATTGCATCAGTCTGAAATACAATGTGCACACCTGAGGGAGGCATTGCTGACATATTGTCTTACAAACTAGGAAAAATCATTCTAAAATTTACCTTTCTGGCATATTTTGGGAAATGGTTGCCAGTTTCATAATGTGTGTGCTTATTGTATATATTAGGCCTAAAACATGAAAAAATCATCAGTGTGCTCCTTTAATGCAAGACATGGTGGGGGGGNGGTTAGCTCTTAGCTGTTTACATCTCTTCACTTTTTCCTGAACTTTTCTGTCTGTCAATGTTATTCTGAGCTGCAGCTGCATTTGTTGTGAACGTAGCTGCTGCTGCTGCTGGATGATTTGAAGCAGCTGTTGAAGCTCCAGAAGATTTTTATCCACAAAGACCTCGTCTAGTCTGTAACTAAACTTTCCAGCTGAAAAGATGAATCTGTTGCTCCTGATCACAGAAACAAGCCATACAGCAGCAGATGCAATCGTAATTTCTTGGTAAAAACTGTCTTCTCCTGGGACTATATTTTCTGGTGGAGACATACATCATCTTCTGTGTTGCTCTATGTTGAATCGGTTAAATAAAGTTATTTTGGGGGAAAAAAAAAAAAACATAATACACATCTTGTTCACAGTGATGGATTCTCAAGTGTGTTTCAGGTCAAGTCGATTATTTGCATAGTCGAATATCGCAATACAGTGTTCAAAGGGCTTTGCCACATTAACAGATCCCGCCCCAGCCATGCTCTATAAAGACATGGAAAAACTCCCTAAAATACCTCATTATAAGGGAAAAAATTTCAAGTTTTACGTCTCTACCAGTTGGTTTTTATAGCGTACTGCAATGAACTGAAAGCAATGACAGGGTCTGGAAGGTCGTAAAAAGCGTAAAAAGCAAGTCTAAAATTTACCCCTCCAGTAACATATTTTGGGAAATGGTTGTCGGTGTGTGCTTGTTGTATATATTGAGCCTCAAACGTGCAGAAATCACCGGTGTGCTCCTTTAAAGCCAGAGGTAAATGGGGTTTTTAGCTATTAGCCCTCTGCCTTTTCCTGAACTTCTTCACAGATTTGATTCATGTGTAAATTTTATTCTAAGCTACAGCTAAATTTGACTTCCTCCATGTGAGGGTCCTCTTCCTCCTCCTCCTCCTCCTCGCTTTCTCTCTCTCACACAAACTTAGCTGTTAGCTGTTTATATCTCTTTGCTTTTTCCTGAACTTCTTCATGAGTTTGATTCATGCATACATTTTCTTGCGAGCTCCATTTGACTTTCCTCTGCATGTGAATATAGCTGCTGCTGCATGATTTGAAGCAGCTGTAGAAGCTCCAGAGGCTTTTTGGTGACAAAGGCCTCGTCTAGTCTGTAATCAACGTTTCCAGCCCACGCAGAGGCCGAAGGCGAAAGATGAATCCGTTCGCTCCCGATCACAGAAACAAGCCGCTGCAGCCGGCTATAAGCTTTGGAAGAGTCTCAAGATTAAACAGGGAGATCTTTCTCTGNCCTCTCTCTCTCTCTCTCCATCTGTCTGTCTCTCAGCTTTCACCGCTCCATCTTTCTTTCTGCCCTTTTCATGGCTTTTGATTCTTGCAGCATCAACCCACAGCACATCTGTCAGAATTTCATCTCTTCGATTCCCTTCATGAGTTCACACTCACTTCACACACTTTCGTTCTCTGGTCTCCACACACATTTTTTTTTCTTTCGTTTCCTCAACTTTTTTAATCATAATACAGGCCGGAATAATAACTCAATCAAGCTGGTGTTTCATTTTATGCACTTATCACTGGAAATTTAAATGCTGAATTGTCTTTGTCCCAGATGGATTTAGAGACTCATTTCTTCCCGGCCTGTAAATAACATACAAGGTTTTGATGATTTTGCTGTTTTTGAGCCTTGTTTGTATGTTACAGAGTAAGCATGAAGAACTCAATCAAAAACTAATCATATTTTCTTAATTCTAGAATTAATTTGAGGGAAGGGTGACTTTTTTTTTAGCTTTTTTTTTTTTTTTNTTTTTTTTTTTTTTTAGAATTATTTTCTTGATTTTATTTATTGTTTTTTTTTTAGATTTTATTTTGTAGGGTTTTTTTTACATTTCTCTTTTGGCATAAGTTTGCTAAATTATTTTTGTATGTTTTTGAGGGTTTTTAAATGTGTTTACTCCAGAATTTCTATCAAAAACTATGATAGAAAAAAATGGTGAAATCTATTTTCAAGTCCTTAGCAAAGAAAAAAAAAATCTAACCCCCCNCCCCCCCCCCCCCCAGAAAGGATATTTTTCTTCATTTGACTGTCATATGATGATCTTATTGTCATTTGAATGTTGCATTAGCTTAAAATTTACAGTGAAACTTTTTAGTTGACAAATAAACAACAAATTCAATGAAAAGTAAAATAACAAAAATGACTTTAGTCTCCAGAGGGTTAAAGCTGTGGGGAAATGTCCTTATTGTTCAGACTCCACAGGGAGATCAGAGGCCATTCTCAACAGATGCAGGGACACCTTCAAGGACACTGCAGAAGGGCTTGAACCTGAGCCCCTCCCTCGCTGAAGGACGACCACCATGCACCTCTCTGCCTGTTAAAAATAAAGAAATGAATCCCATGGCATTATAAAATTTAATGCGGCAGTCACACTGCGAGAAAATCCACCAAATGGCCGTTTGAAAGTTTGTCTGGGCCCCGAAGGCAAATATAAGAGTGAATTAGAAAGTTCCTTTCTGCTTATCTTTATTTTTCCTGGATTGTCTGACAGCAGAAACAGTCTGAGGAGAGAAAAAAAGGTTTAACACACCCCGAGGCAAACCTTCATCACAATCATTCCATCTCCTTTGAATATTGATGAATCTTTCCATCATCAATAATGAATGTATGATAGTCTGGGTGGTGTTTAGTCCACTTAGTCTCAATCACGGTTCATGTTTTAGTGTTTCAATGTGGGTTGTCAAAGCCGAGGTAAAGAATTCATTTTCAGCTTCAATTCAGTTGCCATGCTCTTTAAATGAGGACAGAGTTCTGTGGAGAGAGAGAGAGAGAGAGAGAGAGAGAGAGAGAGAGAGAAAGAGAGAGAGAGAGCTGTGGCACAGGAAACACAAGCTTCTCATGTCTTTGCATACAAATCCAAAATGGCAATTTTCTGCTCAGCAAAAAAAAAAAAAAAAAAAAAAAAAAAAAAAAAAAAAAAAANTTTTTTTTTTTTTTTTTTTTTTGTCTCAGTCCAATTTTAGTGATTTTCTTCCTGTTTTTCTTATTAATTCTGTCGTTGTTTTCTCGGACATTTTATATTTTTCAGACCAGGAAATGAACATGTGTAACTTTAATGATAATCCAATTCATTTAGGTGAACCAATAAGAAGGGAGCCATTACAGGAGTCCTGCAGCCATTATTCATGTTATAAATTTACACCTGAATTTGACAAATTAAAAGGTCTGTTTTATTTGAGTTGAACCCTTTGGAGTCTCAAATCATTTGTTTTTTCAAGAAACATTCTTCTTTTATGAAAGAAAATTGCAAAAAAAAAAAAAAAAAAAAAATCTAAAAGAATTTAGGGGGAAAAAATTTTAATTAATCACAATAAAGCTGTCAACTTTCAATGCTATAAGATTCTAGAAAATGAAGGAAAGTCTCCAAAAATCAGAAAAAAATGTGAAAAGTGATTTTAGATTGCAGAGTTATTAACTCTCCTTTCTTGTTGCAGGATAATGGCATCGTTGAGCAGTGTGTTACATGAATCACAGTTCTGCAAAAATTCTTGATCCAAAAATAGATGTAATTAATAATATGGAAATTCAGGTCACAATGTGGACAGATTTTTTTTTCTTTTTTTTTTTAAACAAATTGTGTCTGTCTCAATTCCATATGACAAAAATTATAATATACTCTATACTACTAATCCTCATGGGAAGAGTGTTTCTGCAATATGCAATAGACCAGTGGTTCTCATTCCTGTGACTGATTAGTACGGAACCCCTGAAGGGACATGGGATCAAAAAAATAATGACTCCTTTTGCATTCACTCATAAAAGTTTTGCATCATAACACAAGGTTTTGCAAGATCTTGCAAAAGTTGCCTCATTAAATGAGACAATAGACTATTTACATGTACACAACTGTTCAAAACAAATGCTGCACGTCATTTTTTTTATTTTTAATTAGCGTGCATGTCATCCATAAGTGTTTGCAGCTGATCTATAATGTTTTTTATCAGAACCGCTTTATTGTTGATTGTGACAAAGTGCAATATTCCTGCACACAATCACTTCCAACAGGCTCCGGCTGTCTCAAAATGGTTACCGTAAAGCTGAGAACAAGTGCGCAATCAATTTGTAGGTGCAGCTAGCTTGTATTTAACAGCATCCAAATGATTTTGATTGTGACAAGTCAGTTCAGCAAGAGAGCCGTCTGTCCACAACTTACTGTTCGCACTTGAAGAATGACTCAGAAGTACATGGGTCACTTGGGTTTTTGCCTTTTCTCGCAAAAGTTATTGTGAGATCATACAAAACTTCTGCGAGATCTCGCCTAACATTTATGTTATGATGCTAAAGTTTTATGTCGTCTCACAAAAGGACTTGTTATTTTTCCTTTCCACTAAATTAAACCCAAGGGTATTTCGAGCACTTCTTCTTGCTCTTAAACCTTCAATTTTATTGTTTTAAATTTTTTTAATGTTTGTTTTATTGATTCTATTTTACATTTTAATTTTCTTCTCTTTTATCTTAATTTCATGTCTTTTATATTGATATTGAAATGACTTTATGTCTGAGTGGTGCTAAACAAATAAACTTGTCTTGTCTTGAATTGTTACTCCTCCTTTGTCCCCTTAGCGGCTCCATAGATTAGCTATAACAGGTATATCAGGTGCCCCCCAATCAAGATCTGGAGGGAGGGGGGACAAACTCTTGATTAAATGAACAAACCTGATTTAGCTTATCAGACATATGTAGAGTGGGAAGAGAGAAATAGAAATAAAAAATTGCTGTGGGTCACAAGGACCAGGATTGAGAAGCACCATACTGACTATTTTCACCCTTTTAACATTGCATCCATCCATAACAGAATTAGGTTACGGTGTGTGAGTGTGTATCATGCAATGGTACTTAAAAAAAAAAAAAAAAAAAAAAAAAAAAAGGGCAAATTTACAATTCATGAAGCTTTTGATGATGGAGACTTAAAGGCCTGTAGGCGCCCTGCTTTTTCTGTTGGTAGTTTGGCCATTACAGCCATTATGGAGTTTATTGACCAGTTAAAGTAAAGGGGTCAAAGCTTTCAAAGCCATTAACCCTCTGCAGCCTGGTCTTTTATTTTCAGTTTTCCTTTTAATTGAATTTGACTTTTAACTAAAAAAAGCTGCACTGTAAAAAAAACAAAGAAGACATTACAAGACAGGATGACAATTTATAGATTCTGAAATACTGTTTTCAAGGTGTTGATTATTATTTACTGTAGGTATTACTGTTACTCTCTGTAAGAAGTGCCATAATCACTGTTTGAAAAAGTTATTCAAAGGAATAAATATTGCCTTGGATTACATATATTGTCCGCGAGTGGGGAAATTCTTGGCAGAGACGCCGTCCTCGGCAGAATACCAGAGCATCACAGCCATGCTGCTATGCAGTGAAGCGCTGCAGGGTCTTTCTGTAGGGGTAAGCTAGCAGCATAGTTTACAGCAGAAATAGCTTCTTCCTCCTAGTTTCAGTGTTTGTTCATCATATTAGTGATACTACAGTGCTACCGAATGACCAAAGTTGAAAACACAACTATTATCTACTGCCTGTATACCAGGGGAAAAAAAAGTACAGGTGTTACATACGTCAGGTCTCCAGTGACCCGATACACTTTTTAGCAAAAAGCATTAGAAAAACAATTATTTTCATTAATTTTGACAAATCGAAACCATAAAATGTTAAAGACAAATAGTTTGAGGAATACCAGGAGGTTGAGGGCTTAAATGAAAAAATGAATGAGTTAGAGGTGCGGTAACGTGGTCCCGGGTCACAAATGACCCAACCTATGCATTTAAGGGTTAAGCACAATAAAAAGCATGGAGTGAATGTATGTCTCCACCAGGGATTATAGTCCTAAAAGAAGACCTGTGTTTATGGAAAAATTTAAATGACCATGACTTCATAAAGCTGCATAACTATTAGCAGGCAAAACATGGATTTTTAAGGAGGGTGTATCGCTTGAATATTTGATTTTGAAAGATTAAGAGATTTTGCAAAATATCAGAAAAGCTGAAATACGGTTTTATCCTTTGGGAAATGATTGTCAGTAACGTAACATGTATGAAAACTGAATATATTAGACTCAAACATGCAAAATGAATGGTATGGTCCTTTAATGGAAAAATCACAAAATAAGTTCTAAATTGGCAGGCTTGGTGGAAAATGACCTAGATTTGATCTATTGTGTAATAAAATGTTTTGCACTGCAGTTTTCAGCCCATAAATAAAACATAAATTCATAAAAAAAAAAAAAAAAAAAAAATTAAAAAAAAAAAAGCAAAACTGCGAGAATGATGAAAACAGAAATCACCAGCTGAAGCTGAATGTTGTGTTTTACAAAAACCATGTGATTCATCATATGATGATTAGTGAGGAAAGGAGAAGCGCTTGTTTTTGCTGCTGCGAGATCCCGGTAAGTCGCACGGTGCTTTCACTCGCTCTCCATCCGCCGGGCTGAGCGAAGCTTAACGGTGGGAGAGGAAACGAGCGACGGAGATGGCGAGCGTCAACATGGGGCTGAATCCGGTGCTGCTGTCGCTGGCATGGATCCTTCTGACCGTCCAAACCGGCAACGTACAAAGCCTGAATGGCGAGGAGGACCAGAACCAGGACACGGAATGCAAGATGAAGAGCGTCACCGTGTCCGCTTTACCGTTTCTGCGAGAAAACGACCTGAGCATCATGCACAGTCCGTCGGCCTCTGAGCCCAAGCTGCTGTTCTCCGTTAGGAACGATTTCCCGGGTGACGTGGTGGTTGTGGACGACCTGGAAAACACCGAGCTCCCGTTTTTCGTCTTAGGTGAGTCTTTGAAAGACAACCGGGGGGATAAAGCTCGGCGCTCATGATTCTATCTGAGCATCAGTCTCTTAGCTTATGGGCCTGCCTTCTCCTCAGCCTGGAAGGAAATATTGTTGCATACATAACAATAAAAAATCACTACCCGCTGCGATTAGCTGCTGTTATTTCTCAAATCAGCCAATCGATGACTGATAATTAGCTAATCGATAACAGTGTTGTGCTAGTATCACTTTGCACTAAACAGGCCTCATAGCATCCCGATGCTAACCAAAAGTGCAGTTTCCCTTTAAATTACATCAGCAGTTAAGAATTTGTGAGGAAATATAAGCCAAAAAAAAAAAAAAAAAAAANAAAAAAAAACTTTCACTCCACAGCCTGTCACACCTGTCTGTCTGTATTATTAATGTGCTGTTTGTTTGTGATTGATTAAATATGACAGTTGCACCCTCCTGTTAGAATATGAGGTTATGTAAAGTAAAGTTGAAAAAGTTTAGATGAGAGTAAATCCGCATTGATTTGTGTTTGGAGAAAGTTTGCTGGTTGCTGTCCATGGTGCTGAAACTGCTGCATAACATATGCTGCATTTAGAAAAATGAGTGGCAATATGTTTGCAAAATGAGGTTTATCTACTTTTTTCACTGCTGTATTGATATATTGGAAAATCTATTTGCTTTTCACAGTTATAGTTAGCAAATATGGCACAAAAAAGAAAGAAAGAAAGAAAGAAAGAAAGAAAGAAAGAAAGAAAGAAAGAAAGTGTAACATGAGCATATTTTACTTGCTTGTTTCCATCTCTGGATTTATCTTTTTCCAGATTCACTGGTTATTGTATTTATTTATTTCTGTATTTAAAGAACTAAATAAATCAGACACTATTATTAAAGGACTATACTGGCGATTTTGCATGTTTAAGGCCCAATAAATGTTACCTGCATACATCTTACACTACTCCAAAACATAAAACCATATTTTAGTTTTCATATTATTTTATCAGATCCCCTAATCTTTCAAAATCAATACACAGGTGATATATCCCTTAAAATTCAATGTTTTGGTAGTTTTAATTTCTCTGTAAAAGTCATCTTCTCCTGGGACTATGTTTCCTGACAGAGACATACTTTGTCTCCTGTGTAGCTCTGTGTTGTTGAATAAAGTTACTTTGACAAAAAACGTAATAGACATAATGCTTGCTGTGATGGATTATTTATATCAAGCATGCTTCAAGTCTCTACAAGTTGATTTTTATAGTGTAATGGGATGAATTGAAACCAACAGCAGTCTGTAAGATAGGAAAAACAATTCTAAAATGTACCACTCCAGTAGAATGTTTTAGGAAGTGGTTGTCAGTAACGCAGTGTGTATATAGGTTGTATATATTGGGCTCAAATCGTCGGTATGCTCCTTTAAATAAATCTAGCATTTGGGGCAGTTTGCATTGTAGAAGTTTGCTGGTCGCTGTCCATAGTGCTGAATCTCAGCACATTTTTATGCATGGGTGTTAAACCGTGTGCCATGGAAAGCATAGAAGCTGCAGATTTCAGGTGGTGTGTGTGTGTGTGTGTGTGTGTGTGGNGGGGGGGGGGGGGATAGAGACACAGCACAGCAGATGAGGCTTAATGAATAAGCTGAGAACCACGAGAATGTGTGTGACAAGGGATCAAAACTCACCATTGAAATCAATTGACTGATCAGTTGAGTTGGGCTTATCTATCAAATGTATTGATTGCTAACACATATGAGGTACAGCAAATACAGAATACAGTTTTAAATGTCCCTCTTTTTTTTGGGGGGGGGGGGGGGGGNGAGAGAGAGAGAGAGAGAGAGAGAGAGAGAGGGAGAGAGTGAGTGCTGACTCTTGTTGTATTTAACATAACATGGCTGATATATTGGGAAATATTTATTATTAGCCCAGATTAAGTGGAGTTGTGTGTATTATCCTTCCAGAATGATATGATGTTTTGTTAAAGGGCCATACAGGCAATTGTGCATGTTCGAGCCCAATATATAAAACCCAACCAAGTTTGAAAATATAAAACCATACAATATTTTAGTTTCCTGTTATTTCCCTAATCTTTCATGATGCTGAGTCAGCAGAATAAAACACTTTGTACATACAATATTTCAACAAATATAATAAAGTAAAAATATAAATCCAGAAGAAGATAATACCCACAATACCAGTGTGTAGTGAACTGACATGATGAATATTTTTATTACACAACTAACATATGTGTATAAATGTAATGACAATAAAAGTCTGTATTTAAAAGAGAAATTAGAGGATTTATGGGCCTTGGTGGAGGTATGAGCTCCCTGAGTGACTTCTACCTTTCTTTTTTAATGCATCTTTCATGTGTCAGATGTGCATTTTTTTAAAATAATGAGTTGTGGTTTGAAAGTTTCACATACTGATGAAAAAAAAGTCCCCATCATATAGTTTAGCTCAGACAGCCTCGACATAACTCTAATTAGGTAAATGTCGCTGTCATTTCAGAGGCATCTGCGGCTTCACGCGGCGACTAATTTTATGTCAAAAACATGCTTTTCAGGAGACGTACTTACCAAACTTAAAATCACCACCATCATTCTATGTTTTATCCACCCCCAGCATAACACATGCAAATTACCACCTGACATCAACAGTGTGTGAAGCAGGAAATGACATATAGCACATTCAAATTAAAAACCAAGACTGTTTACTGGCTACAGCAGCAAGTTGCAGTTTCCAATTTATGAAGTTCCAGAAAGCTGTCAAGCCATGTGCACAATAAACAGAAAATCACCAAAAAACAGCTTGGAGAATGAATAAATATATAATTTATTGCACTATACTATATATATATGTGTATATATATATATATTAGAATCTACTGTGAAACTTTTGGGATGCTTCATGTGCAAAAAAAAAAAAAAAANAAAAAAAAAAAAAACAAAAAAACAAAAAAAAAAACATTGCTTCACTTCTGCTTCTGTGCACACTGAGTGAAAACAGGCTGTTTTAGGTCTCTCTCTGTGTGTATGAGAGAGAGACAGACAGACAGAGAGACAGAAAGTGTCTGTGAACATGTCTGTGAAAGTGTGTGTGAGAGAGATAGACACAAAGGGAGACACAGATACAGTGTATTTGATAGAAAGAAAGACACACAGAAAGAGTGTGTGTGTGTGTGAGAGAGAGAGAGAGAGAGAGAGAGAGAGAGAATACAGCAGATGAGGCTTTAGGAAGAGGTTCCGTGCCTCAAGAATCTGTGCGAGATTGGATTGTCACCATTTAAATAGACTGACTGATCAGTTGAGCGATTTATCTATCAAATTTGTTGATCGCTAACACATGTGAGGCAAATACAGTTTAAAACATCTTCTAAATTTCATATCACTGCAACCAGAATGAAACGCATCTTAATTTTTGCATGACGGTGTGTTTTATGAATCGTTTCCCCGACATGTAAATAAGGAAATATCTCAGTAACGCCTCTTTCAAGGTAAACGCTAAAAGATGCCATGAACAGATGTTTATGAATGAGGGAACGTGGTTGCGTGCCGATATTTGTCTGTATTGACACATTAGGTCTTGAGCTAAGCTTTATGAATCCCGGCCTTTGTATTTTATTTGGGTGCAAATCTGGACGTAGCATAATTTATTTTAGATAAAATAAAGACCTTGGAGACCAGTTAAGTTCAACGTTAGAACAGAAAAGAAATATGGCAGAAGAAATGCTGCAGTACACAACATCTAAATGTCTAATTGCCGTTTGTATTGTAAAAACATACAGATTTTGGGAATGACGGCCTTTGCTAATAAGGTTTTCCACTTTATGGTGGCTTCTTTGAATAGCTTCCTTCTAAAGACCTAATTTGAACAACAGTTCATTCATTACGAGAGTGGAGGGAAATAAACTAAGGCGAATACGCAACCGAACGCATCTCTCAGGGCCCCTGTTGCATATTAATAACCCTGGATTTGTCCGACGTTTCCTTTAAGTGGCATTCAACTTCAGGAGAGAAAACTTTTAATGAAAAGTCACACAGGGGAGCTCGACACACAGTTGTGCATGTGCATTCATGGCTCCCCTCCAAAAAAAAAAAAAAAAAAAANTTTTTTTTTTTTTTTTTTTTTTTTTGGCTGCTTGATTTCTTTTGTTGCATAACCAAACAAAGCTTCCTTTGTGAAACACTGGCTGTCAGTTTTGAATCACAAGCAGAACATTAACATGTTCTGTGTCTCCTTAGCAAACAAAAGAAATGAACAAAATAAACTAATAATTAATGGAACGTGTTCTGTTTGTTCTCCCTCATATTTATAGCATGATACGGTAGGAGTATTTGTTGAACTTTGTGCCAAATTTGAGGTTGACACCTTTTGAACTGCACCCAGTAAGACAAACCCGTACATTCTGAACTGTCCTGAAAGTTGTGTTTTGATTGGTCCTTAACTTCTGAAACATGTTGACATCAACATGTAACATGTACATTTACCTGTCTACACATCTGGTTAGACACACCCATCAACTGTGAGGACAGTGAGCCAGTAAAACTCCTATCAAAACGCCAGAGTTGACTGAAAGATTTTTACTTATGACTCATAAAGGATTACTTTATTTTTTTGGCGATGTTGTAGCTATGCTAATCTGTGAAATCGTCAGGCAGCAGACTCCTGTTTGTTCTAACTCGCCTGGACACTTTTCCTGTTTGTGGAACAGCAGACTTTTTAGGAGGCAGTCTTAAAGAAACATACTGGCGATTGTGCTTGTTTGAGCCCAATATATACAACACAACAATGCAACATGTTATTTACAGGCTAACAATTTCCAAAACATAAAGCCGTATTTTAGTTGTCCTGTTAATTTTTTCAAATCCCCTAATCTTTCAAAGTTAAATGTTCAGGTGATACATCCACCTTAAAATTTAATGTTTCGCCTTATGACACTTATGCATGAATTTAGAATTGGATACTCATTTTAATTTCTCAGTAAAAGCCATCTTCTCTTGGGACTATATTGAAGGCATACACTGTCTTCTGTGCAGCTCCATGTTGGATTGGTTAAATAATGTGAGTTCAAAAAAAGAAAAAAAAAAACCTAATAGACATGTTCACTGTGATGGATTATGTATCTCTAGAACGTTTCAAGTCTCTACAGGTTGATTTCAATAGTGTACTGGAATTAATTGAAACCACTGGTGGTCTGGAAGGTAGGACAAACAATTATAAAATTTACCGCTAAAGCATTGTATTTTGTAATATGTATGTATGCATATATGTAACATGTATGCATATTGTACATATTGGGCTCAAACATGCGGTATGGTCCTTTAAAGAGGCAGTATCTCTCAAACTTAAAAGCTTCATTTTTGATTGGTCCTTTACTTCTAGAACATGTTGATGTCAACAAGTAACACATTTATCAACACACCAGGCTACACACACACAGACACACACACACACACACACACACACACACACACATACATACAAGGATGGAGAGTGTTATCCCCTCCCAAAAGCCAAAGCTGGATTTGTTGTGGGGGAGGGGCCCTTTAATAGTGTTTCACTCTGTGTGCAAAGCTGTGCTTCAGCAAGGGAGAGTAAAAGTGGATCGATGTGTTTTTGTTTTGTTTTTTTCACGTTAAAGCATTGCAAAGGTTTGAAAACAGACCCTAAAATGAAAATAAAAGCATTGAAATCTGTATTTGTCCACTTTAAAATTGTTTGGGTGGATCGATAAGCAGCAACCAAACTTAAAAGCAGCTTCTCAGCAGTGCTGCGGTGGATCGAACACTCGCGTAATGCCGTGTGTGTGTGTGTGAGTGTGTGTGTAAAGGTGTTTTGCAGCTTGTGCTGAGTTTCTGTTACTGTTGTCATTCTGTGGCTGTTTAAGAAGCCTCATAACCTTCTTATAATTAATGCTGAACATTGTTCCTCTCAGCATATTTTTTTACATCCCTTTGCTCATTATATCATGGTTATATCGTCCAATTACACCAAAAAGTTTAGAATCACTCGTCATTTAAATAGTTCTTGCTACTTTATTCAATAATAGTGTTTTATTTTAATTATATGAAACAAACACCAAAATGTATGTTTTTAAAAATGTATGTTTTTTTTAAGATATTTTATTTAGTATTTTTAATATTTGAGGGAAAAAAATAGTTTTTAAATGATAAATAATAGTATTTTAGTGATTTCTCCTCAAATCAGTTTCTAGAACATCAGGGAATAATGTAGAATTTCCTAATAATCTCTGGAACCACATACAGCAAATTTAAATCATCTACAACTCCTGTCAGGATTCTGGACAAATGTAAAACGTCTTAATTTTTTTTTTTTTTTTTTTTTTTTTTTTTTT
>VXCM01009041.1:0-19998 GCA_014773175.1 Lucifuga dentata
ACACTTTGAAAGTGTTGAGATTAACTCTTACAGAGTTATTTTGACTCTGCTGAATTTGCTGTGCACTTATGCACAATTGTAAAAGGCACAGTCATTTTAAACCTGCTTTTTAGGAAAACTAAAAGCCTTTTGATTTTGGTAGTACTTGTTTGATACAAAGACAAAGAAGGAAGGATGAAGATTCAGGATGCTGCTGTCTGGAAGTTTGATAATTTTACTTCAAAAAGTTTGGTCTTCATCATCGCAGCTTGAAGGCACCACTGAGTCAGAATTTAACATTTGGTGTAAAATACCAGATGTGAAGAGGCGATAATTGATTGTCTTGATGACTTAAAAACCATGTCAACCAAGTCCAATTAAGTTCCATGAATCTATACACTCCATGTGCATGAATCATCATGTTTAAGAATAAGCCAAAGTCAAAAAATGGGCTTGCTGTTAGTCGCAGAGATGTACATAATACTTACAAATGGCACAATCCATCAAAAGAATTGTATCATGTATGACTCATATGATTAAAGCCCTTGACATTGCTGACGAATTCAGTCTTGAGAATTTCAGCAAGAACAGAACAAGATGAAGACAGAACAGGCTTAGGGAGCCTTACATTATTATTATGTGAACTATCATTTTAAGGCAGGGGCAGCTTAGATGTAATATTGAGCTATAACATCACCATTTAATTTGTATTTTATTAGCTCAAATAAATGTACCTTGACTATAAATGTAATGGATGAAAGAATGGCTTCCACATTGCTTAATCTTCTTTCTACCTTTTTTCAAGAAAGAAACAACTCAAAATGTATCTCACTTTTTAAAACCCATTGCTGTAGTTCACCATTAAACAGAAGAACATCCATCCAAGTAAAACAATCTATTTATTAGTTTAGTGGGATTTCAGTTAAGCAGCTCCTAAACACTTTGGCACTGACATGCTTAGCCTCCCTAAGCTGTCGCCTCCACTAGACTGTTACCTCAGTGCAACGCTCCATGAAAAGCATCTCCTCTCAGTAATTAAAAAGTCTAATTAAAACCTGAGGGATCATCTTCCCCCCGAGTCCTGTCTGCCCACTCAGAACAGGGGGAAGGGAGCAGAGAGGCAGAGGGGTGCAGCCGTGAGAAACCTCTAATGGCGAGGCTGTCGGCAGCGTGACAGACAGCCGTTCCACTGGGAGTCTGAACGGTTCCCTCATATATTCACTGTAAAAGCCTCCTTAAGTTCTAACAAACTGACTGACTACTTCATGTGAGAAACATCTCCAGTTGGGAAGTTTGACAAGACAAAATGGAATCCAGAAGCCAGCTGTGGCCCTTCAGCATGGCAACCCCCAAGGGCCCAATCACTCAAAAACACGACATCAGATATGTTTGCAGTCCTCACACTTCACATTCTGCTGATTTGAAGGGGCGCTCAAAGAACAAGAAGCAGCGTGTAGAGACCTCTTTAGGCAGCAAAACATGAAATAGGGATGATTTTCTGAACTGGAAGATTCTACATTTGGTCTGGATGCCAAAATCCAGACCAAATTGCTAGTCTCTTTACATCTTCTCTTTAAAGTGGCCCATACTGTAGCTGAAACACGGTTTAGACCTGAATCAACCAACATGTGCACGAGGGTTTAGTTTCCAAGATGGAGATAAACAAAATACCGCAATGGAGAAAAATGAGACAGAAATAATTATACATGTTTTTGTTTTATGCAGCATCTTTAAAAGTCTGCAACAACATAATCAAATTTTAATGAGGACAGGAACAATTACAGACGAATGATTATTTGGTTATGTGCGGCCATGATTGCTGCTATATCATTCATGCTGAAAAGTAGAAGAGCGTCGTGTTTTATAATGTGCAAGTCAAAATGACGAGGAAAGTCCAATCCAAAATTCCATGTATTTTAGTCAGATTGGCAGATACCTGATATATGTCAGGCTGATGTCTTCTATATTGGTTCAGTCTTCTGTGGAGAAACCATTATGGCAAAAGCAAAGATTTAGAGACTTGTTTTTACTTCTGATTTCAGACTGAAGCTCTTTGCTGAAACTGTGAGATACACTCGGCAAAAAAAGAAAAAAAAAAAAGTTCAGACTGGCTGGTGAATGTAGGAGAAGTATGAAAATGGATTGTATGTGTATGTGTACATACACATACAATCTCACACCGGAGAGAGAGAGAGAGAGAGAGAGAGAGAGAGAGAGAGAGAGAGTGTTTACTTGAGAATATAATACAGACAGAAAAATGAGAGAGGCGGATGTTTCAATGGGCACTAATACATTTTTCCTGGCAGGTACAGTGACGTCATCCCTGTGTAGACAAACAACATCCCTTCACTAACAAGATACACACACACACACACACACACACACAGGATACACATCATGCTGACTAACTGTGTTCCAGGAAAACAGCTTCAGGGACTCACTCCTAATCGCCTACACAGCCAAGCTAAGGAGATGCAGGTAATAAAACCCAAAGGATGCTGACTCATGTTACTGATGAATGCATGCACAAACGCATGCGTGTGCACACACATGCACATGCACAGACACAGACAAAATAATAAGTTGTTCTGTACTTGCCTGTGCTATTACTGATCTTTAATCAAAAAGTTTTGCTTTCTCAAGAGATTTTTTTTTTTTACTGTCACTGCAGTATTATTATTATTATTATTAATTTTAATACAAGTTACGCTACCAGCAATAAACCACCACCATTACCAGTCTAAATGGTCCCCCAGTAAGCTGTTTTATACCATCATTGAATAGAATTTAGGAAAACTGGAATCAGATTTTTCTCTTGAAGTTATTGGATCTCTTTAAACTACTACACGCTGTTCTAAATCAGCACGGAGGTCAGGATTAATATGCTCCTGATGCAATGTCTTCTTTCTACCTTGCTCTTGATGCAACGTCAGTCACATGGGGCCACTGCAGCACTGCAGCACCAGCAGGTTTCATTTCACAAACCAACAAAAAAAAGAAAATGGGCAAACTATATATAAACTTGAGTGCACAAATATAAGAAGATGTAAAGTGGTCTTGATGGTGAAAAATGGACATTTGAGGATGAATCTGCAGGTAAGTAGTACTCAACCTACACTCAGCAGCTGTTGCTGTGATCTGAACAAGACGGTCCAGTTCCCTTGGAGACGATGAGTGACAGTCAATCTGTACTTGTATGGCTTAAGCGTGAATATCAAGTACAGGATTGTGCTCATTCTCAGTGCCTGTGAGATAGTTTCAATTCTCCAGTAATGCTTTGGTACATCTGAGATATAGTGCAAGCAGGTGACCTCAGACCTCAGGTGACTGCAATCATGTCCGCTAAAAATTATGGTTATAAAACAAAAATGCTTACCAAAATGAGTTTACTATGAAACACTTGAACATCAGAGCACATCTGCAAAACGGTTACCATTGGCTTGTGAAATCTAACAGAAGCCTGTTTGTTAATTATGACATTACAACAGCATATATGTAGCTTCGTTTTCTGAGTTTGCTTTGTCCTGTCATCTAATCGATTGTTTCTGAGGAAATTAAAACACAGTGAAGCAATAAGTAAACCTGAACATGCAAAAAGGGAAATGTGAATTTCTTAGCATCTCGTATTAAGCAGAGTGGCATCTAGTGCACAATTAAAACTCACAAAAATACCAGCATGGTCCTTTAACTCCATCAGACCTAAGTTGTACCCTATATGGTGCCATCAGCATCTAGAACAACATCATCCACCCATCCATTGTATATACTAACTTATCTTGACCATGCACACACACACACACACACACACACAAAGGGAGAAAACACAAAAAGGTCCCAGCCAGGTTTGAACCCAGGATCTTAAAAATTTGAGAAAGTAGGATAAGCTCTGGTATGATTTAAAATTTGTTAGACATTTCTTGACAACAGATGCTCAACATGTAAAAGCGACAATTCTACTGATATGTAGGTTGGATGATCCTATTTCTGAAAGGTCATGCTAACCTGATTTCTAAGTGCCTTTGGCGCAGATTCCAATTAAAGATAAAACAATTTTCAATGTCTAATCTTCAGTTTGTCCTGAAATGTACTGCTCACTGTGTGGAGATCACTTGTACTGGCTTTGTGTTTGTTAACTTTGTGTCACATGGGTTAAAGCTGTAACGATACCATCCTGTGCATAAATCAAATCTGAAGCTTTAAGCCAACAATCTCTTTAGTGGAAGGTTTGGAGATAAAACTGCAATCTTGTGTGACCCCTTTATGCGGTGCTCCAGTAACGTAGTTATTTTTTCCCAACTGTTATTGCCACATTGTTGGTCTTTCTGCTAAATTTGCTGCTTTGAATGACATTTATAGAGGTCCTTTACAAGCGTTTAGGAGATTACGAAAGACATTTTCTGTGTAGCAGAAGAGATATCCTTTCATTCATCATTCTATTTTATTATGCAAAGTGGCAGCAAGGACACAAATGAACAAATAGCCACTATCACTGTGTTCACATGTCCTCTGGCTAGACTAGAGGATCTGCACAATTTTGTGTCCTGATGAATTTCAATGTCTTCTCTGTATATAATTTAATGTTTATATATATATATATATATATAATATATATATATATATATACAGTATATACATTTCTTATTTACACCACTATAGTATACTTTTATATCAACTAATATGAAAAATTGAGCACCAGCAATCCAAACGTAAAAAAATTTGAAAAAAAAGGAAAAAATTGAGCACCAGCTATCCAAATGTAGACAATTTTTTTTTTTCCAAATTCCCCAAAGATGAACTCTCACAAACTCTTCAGTCTTGCTTGTATATTAAATTTTGTATTTGTAGCTACAGTATTGAATAACACTGATATTTCTGCACTGGCTTGAATGTAATTTGGAAAGGAAGTGTGTTTTGATTATTAGATACAGAGTGTGGGCTGTGATGCAAATGCTCTTTATTAGATTAGAGGAACAGTCTCACAGTGCCAGTGTTTTGCAATACTGTATATTCAAAAGAAAGCAAGTGTGAAAAAATTAATTTTAACACTGAACATTTATTTTGACTTGGAGATAAACTGAACATTTCCAAGTAAATAGAAATAAATGAAACTTTGCTGCCAGACATATGATAAACCTTATAATTATGCACAACACAAGCACATTTATCTGTTGTTTCTCCTTAAAATAAATGCAGATTTAGTAACCTTAAGTTACCTTGCCAAAATCAGAAGCTTTGTTTTGAAAATATCGTAAATATTAAATTGTACGTACAAGAAGTAAAACTATGCAGTTTTAGGGGTGTCATTGCAGCTAAATGTGGAAGGGCACTTAAGGGTTAATTAAGCAATGTTTGATCTCTTTTTGTGTATTTGCAATTTACTCTATTACAGTTCAGGGGAAATTTGTTCTTTATTTATTCCATCAAACTTGTCTGATGTCCAAGTTTCTAGTTACTTAGATTAAAAAAAAAAAAAATCTGCNTTTTTTTTTTTTTTTTTTAGAGCAGCATTGTATTATGATACAATAGATCAGTGGTTCTCAATCCTTGTCCAAGTACCACAGCACTGCACATTTCCCATCTCTTCCTGCTCTACCTACACCTGATTAGCTACAACAGGATTGTTCAGCCAATCAAGATCTGGGAGGTGCCAATTTCTGATCAAGTGGACGCACCTGATTTAACTGGAGGATAAGTACTGGGAACAACTGTAGTAAATGAAGTCTTCACTGTCTTCCCCTGCTGTTCAACAACTCTCCACGGTGCCTAGGTTGTACTTTGTCACTAAAAAATACTGAGAAAGAATGACCGACAAGTGAGAAAGTAATAAGAAACAGACAAGTGGAAGGACTGTGAGAATCTGACTTATTTTCACCTAGTGGAAATGAAAGAAGGCTTTCTGTCTTCCCTCATTGTCAGTTTGAATCAGCCACAAAACAGAATGATAGAGCGACTGATCTGTCCGAATGAGATGAGGTGTCAGCAGCGCTCCCTTTTGCTGCAGAGGAACATATAGGAATGTGTGTGTGTGTGGCGCATGGGAACACAGTTACATGCCAGTTACAACCCTAAGTCAGTGAAAGAACAAAAAATCTGTCCAGAGGTTGAGGACTGCAGACCATTGTTGCCATGGACACAAAAACATAAAATTCATGGTCAGAGTGGATGAGTCATGTATCATTATTAGGGGGTTTGAACTCAGCAACTATTGCTGTCACGAGATACAACAAAGGAGCAAAGGAGAGGAGAGGAGAGGAGAGGAGAAGAGAGGAGAGGAGAGNCACGAGATACAACAAAGGAGCAAAGGAGAGGAGAGGAGAGGAGAGGAGAAGAGAGGAGAGGAGAGGAGAGGAATATTTAGATCTGTGGGGCTCCAGTTGAGTTAAATGGACCAAGCTAGCCGGTGATATTGGCCTTTTGGCCTCTGATGGCTTTGCTAAAATGTCTGTAACCACTTTTGCATGGTTCATGCTAGATAAATGCACACGCATGGTAATAAAGCGTGTGTACACATAATATAGAGCATGCACATGAACATTTTGTATATCACATCTGTCTTTTCATGGGTGATAATTCAGTATTAATGAGCCAAAGCTCTCAGTTCTAATAAGCTTATCTGGATACTGAATCCTTAAAGGAGCATACTGATAAATTTGCATGTTTGAGTCCAATACATACAACTTGTATACACGTTACACTGCTGCCAACCATTTTCCAAAACATCTTACTGGAGTGGTAAATTTTAGAATTTTAGAATTGTTTTTCCTACCTTCTAGACTGTCACTGGTTGCAGTTCATTCCAGTGTGCTATAAAATTCAGCTTGTAGAGACTTGAAATGTGCTTGAGATAAGCAGATAAATAATCCATCACAGCAAACACGTGTATTACATTATTTTTTGTTGAAGTAACTTAATTAACCAATCAAACACAGAGCTACATGAATGACAATGTACTGTCTCTGCCAGGAAATACAGTCCCAGGAGAAGACGGCTTTTACAGAGAAATTAAAATGACCGTACCTTCTGCAATCGTTCTTGCATGTTAGGAGGCAAAACATTGAATTTTAAGGTGGATGTATCACCTGAACATTTGATGTAGAAAGATTAGGGGATGTGAGGTTGTTTAAATAATACTGGTGTGTCCTACCCTAAAAATAATATATTCTTTTCAGGATTAAAAATACAAAAAAACAAAAAAACAAAAAACAACAACAAAAACACATTGGCTCATCTGTTTAGCTCTTAAATTATGATGATGGTAATGTTGCTTGGCTGTTTTTATTCTAATTGCACCCNCACACACACACACACACACACACACACACCCTTGAAAACACTCTCCCACGCACATTAGGGATGTGACATACACGTTTTGACATGCAATTTCACACTGTAAAATCAATAAAGATCATGACAAGGACTATTGAAGTCAATGGGATCAATTCTTTATTTCATGTCTGAGATTGTTTGCTATTTATCTCCAAATGCACCATTCATTTTTTTCAGTTTTATTTGCAAACTCTGGCCGTCAGAGGGGGCTGGAATCAACATTCAAGCCAATTACCAGAGAGGTTATCTAACCAGCACACAGCTTCACTAAGTGAATCCAGCCATGCTGCAGGAAACAGGAGTGTGTGTGTGTTTTATTACACAAGCACTTTTTATTAGTAACTGATTCTTATGTTCCTAAATGAGCTTATTGAGCGGCCTCAAAATGTGCGATCACTGTTTATTCAACAGTTCAGGTATGCAATTTGCAAAAATCAAGTTGTCTACTTTTTTTTTTTTTAATTAAATGTAAAATCAAGTTTCATTTAAACAATTAAATCACTTGTTTCATGGATCTGAAAATATGAGTTGCTTTAATTCGCTATAAGACTATATAGCAGAATCAAATGTGTAAAAATGATCTATAAAATTACCAGAGGCAAAAGAGTGACTCACTAGATATCTCAATTTAAACTTTCTGACCTTATTTTTGTATTTGCTGACACATACACACACACACATGCACAAGCACACACACCGGGCCTCATAAATATACATACAGTACTACAGAGTACTGCACAGACTAATCAGTGTGCACCACCACATGTTTAAGTCATGATTTCTGTTTGATTAGAAGCATTTTCAGCCCATGGTGTTTCTGAGGTCTCATCACTAACTCACGTTTTCTGAAAGCTGGCACAAGGCTGCAGCTCCCTGCTGCCTTTACTGTTGTATTTTTGATTGTCTTTGTAATAAAAATTATTCATGTGTGTTGAATGTACAGCAATATTGTTTATTTTTCATCACTAGCTAGTATACAAGTGCAAGGTTTTGCCTGAGTTACCCCAGCATAATTAAGGAGATTTTTTTTAAGTAAAAGCTAAAGCAGACATGCATTATAACCAGTCTGGAGAACTTCAAAACAATTTTAATGCAAAAATGAGAGGAGGGCTGTGTCTAGACATTTTGAGGGCTTGCACCTGCTCATTTCTCTCTTTTTGCAGGATTACTCATCTGAAATAATTTTGATGAAACTTGGTGGAAACCTGGGGCAAGACCTCAGAATCCATTAAAGTATGGTGTCGATCAGAATCCAGATGCAGGTCAATGAAGTTTGAAAATATTTCTTAATACTGCAAGATATGTTATTTTTACCCCAGTATTTCTTATCTTCAAACACCAATCTCAAGAAAAAAAATCTGGCATATTTATACCAAGTCCTTTTATTGTTATAATAGCCATTTCTTTTCCTCTTTACACTATCCAGCACAGTGGTGGAGTGATTAGCACTATTACCTCGCAGGAAGAAGGTCATGGGTTTGAACCCCTGTGGTGGACCAGGTCCATTTTACACAGATGAGGAATTTCCCCACTGAAGTGTGTAATAAAAAAAAAATGTTATAAGATGAAGACAGATTTTGACTTGTTGTTCATCCTTGGAGGAGGTGTCCTTCTGGTGAGACATTTAATTTCTCTAGAGGAGCACCTAGCATTTTTTATCTGCTAGCACTTTTTTTTTTTTTCATCTGTGGTGATTGATTGTGTATATGTTTTTTTTTTTTGTTTTTGTTTTTTTTAATGTACTAATGTATTGTACAATTAGTGTTTATTCACATTTTATAATGTCCAATGTCGGTTGTTTGTTAGTTTTTTTTGCAAGCCAAAGACAAATTTTCACCTTTGGGTTACAAAGGTGGGCAATAAATTTGATTTGACCTCAGCCAATGAGGGCAAAGGGGCAGTGCCTGGAGTCGCTGTTGCCACCCTCCCTGTGTGCATCCCAGTTTTTGTCCACTGATGGCGCTATAGAGCAACATTTTGCATGTGCATGAGGACATACATGCACACACCATGTGCACAGGGGTGAGTTCATACACACTTTTTTCTTTTCTTTTTTTTTTTACATCAATATGACAATACCCATATTGATAGCTGGTGACAGNACTTTTTTCTTTTCTTTTTTTTTTTACATCAATATGACAATACCCATATTGATAGCTGGTGACAGTAATGAGCACCAAAAAAAACCTGTGCTCCAATAAAAAAAAGGAGATTCTGAAGAGTGCAAGCGATCTAAACAAACCTTTGAAAAATCCAAACGTTTTATGAGACAGGAAATCTATTCATCACATTTGTTTGGCCTGAAGGACGCACAACGTGTTTTTGTGACAAATGACCATCTGTTCTTGTTTACAATGAAAATTCCACAGGGAACCTTTAACACAAGAGAACAGTGTCATACTGGTGAAAATATGACTGCATATTGTGCCAGCAAGAGTAATTCACTTTTATGTGGATGTATTCTGAGTGCATTTCTGAATGTTAATGCAAAGGCTGACACATGGTGCAGGCATTCTTCTCAATATAAACAACAACACCATATCCAAATGTCACCCATCTAGTCGATTTACTGCTGCCTTTGAGCTAATCAATGTAATTTCGAAATTGCCAAAATACATGCAGTATAATGTAAATTTTTTTTGTACAGATATTCCTTTTATCAGCTCTCCCCACTGTGTTAGTGAAAATATGACATGGGAATACAAATATCATATTGAGGGACATAAATGTGACCCACCACTTACTGCTACAAATGTAATTATCACAGGCTTTTTTCAATTTGTCCTATTGTCGCCAGCACTAATCTATTACACACTACTGTGAGTTGCATCAGTGTGAAGAAAGTTGGGGGTTTTCTTGACTGCTGAATGATATGATTTGGTAAATGGTTTTCTGTTTGAAGTAGGAAATGAAGGCTCCAGAAGGTATAAGTGTATATTTGGTTTCACAAAAGCAAGCACAGGATGCTTTGACACTGAACAGCAGCTCGATCACTGAAAAGCTAATCTGTACATTTCATTTTAATCACCATACCACCACAGGACTGCTAAAATTACCATAATTCCATAATTCTCTCTATCTGTGATTAAGAGAATTACAAAGCCAGATCTTTATTTTCATTATCTGAAAGTAATAGATTTCTTCTTATCTCTTCCACTCATGTTACCTGTGATGCAGCTTGGCAGTGTTACTCTTAATTCCTTATAGAAAAGTCAATGTGATTGTAATTCAACAAAAAAGAAATGAATGCGCTGGATTGGTCCCAAAGAACAGATTCACAAACACCCCCATAAAGGACAAGACAGCTGATTGTCATCCTTTAACCTTGGTAAAAGGCGGCAGACTAGAGGGGAATTTAATTTGCAGCAGTGGAGGCAAGAAAATCCTTGTGGGGAACAAAATGATAATGTTTGGAATTTGGCATTGAAAATACATCAGCTTTTATTCAGTTTAAAATGTTCACATGCTCTATTACAGCTAAAATGTTGATTAGATAAGATTAGGTAATTAAAGATGAATTTT
Organism: Lucifuga dentata; assembly: GCA_014773175.1. Taxonomy (NCBI): domain Eukaryota; kingdom Metazoa; phylum Chordata; class Actinopteri; order Ophidiiformes; family Bythitidae; genus Lucifuga; species Lucifuga dentata. The sequence continues at coordinate 10,828 of VXCM01009041.1, forward strand.
TATAACAGGATTTGCCTTAAAAGATCATATCAGCGATCATGCATGTTTGAGCTCAATATATACAATCTGTGTACATATTAAGTTTCTGACAAGCATATCCCAATGTATACTGCTTTAGCAGTAACTTTTAGAATGTTTTTCCTACCTTCCACATTACCATTGGTAATGTGGAAGGTAGGAAAAACAGTTCAGTTCATTTCAAACAGTTTCAGTTCATTGTTTTTAAAGTCAACTTGTGGAACTTGAAACACACTTGAGATATGTAATCCATGCAGAGAACAACATGTGTATTAGGTTTTTTTGTTTGTTTGTTTGTTTTTTGCTGAAGTAACTTTATTTAACTGATCCAACAGGGAGCTGCATGGAAGACATTGTATGTCTCCACCAGAAAATATAGTCCCAAGAAAAGACCGCTTTTACCAAGAAATTAAAATGAGTGTGCCTTCTGCAATCATGCAAAAGTGTTAGCAGACGAAACGTTGAATTTTAAGGTGGATGTATCACATGAACAGTTGATTTTGAAAAATTAGGGGATTTGAAAAAATAACAGGAAAACTAAAATCTGGTTTTATGTTTTGGAAATTGATTGTCAGTAACGTAACATATATGTAGGCTGTATATAGTATATTGGGCTCAAACATGCACAGCCGCTGGTACAGTCCTTTAAGGAAAGTTGGCCAACTGATGAAGAAAGCAGGAGAAAGACACACCAGAAAGAACCTGCTTTGTGAATGCACCATTATGAATGGAATTCAGTGCTAATGAAATCATTATGCAAACATTAATATATGGATTAAATATGGATAAATAAATACATCTGCCATCAAACCCAAAAACTCTGATGTTTGGTTTATTATATGAATCAGTCTATGATCAGTTGTTGCTCTTTATCTTTCAGTAGAAAAGAAAAGATTAAGAATTTATTTCAGTCCATTTGATTCTGACAATGCAAACATGACAAATTTTATAAATTTATTGGAATGTTGTATTCTCAAACAAGACAAAGAATATGGTCTTAAGACTATCACTTTAAAGTATGATTGTTGTTTATGAATCACAAAATAATTAACACAATAATCCACACGATGTTTTTTCATAGGCTATTTACAGAAAATTAAATGGAACGTGTACCTGCAGATTTCTATAGACAGACTTTATTCTGAGTTTTGTTCAATATAATTTACGAGGAATCTCACACATGCTGATATCTCAGAATATAATTATATTTTAAATTTTACATATAGAATACGCATAAAACATCATTAATTATTGTGCTGCCTTTATTAGTTCAGGAGGTAAATGTCATCACAAACAGCTTTTTCATGTCTGCCTGTTTAAAAGCTTTCTGGTTAGGCTTCATTAAAGGCTTATTTTAAATCGTGAGCAGACACCTGATTGTCATTGTGGATAATAATCTGATTAATCTGTTTACAGAAATGGCTGCCAGGCTGCTTTCCTGCCGCTCACTTCCATTATCTTATTGGTTCAGATGGATCAGCCAGTTAGCCAATGGCAATTTGCCTAACTGACACATCCAAAGCATTTTTAGTCTGTGGCTTTCTCCTTGTGCCTCCTCTAGGGATCAGTATAATTGATTTCCGTTACTGAAGTTTTCTTTTTAAAAAATATTTAATCTTTCTTATCAGATCTGTAAGAGAGCGTGCAGAGAAGCTGAAAAGATTTTGGGAAAGCTTGCCCGGAATAAACAGAGTCTGACGGATTCCAGTGTTCTGAAGTCATTTTCAAACATGGGCCTGTTTGGCATTTGGCTCTATCAGGAATTCTCTCTGGTGTCTGTGCGATGTGAGTTCAGTGTAGAGCCACATTAACCAAGATTCTGTAATGAATGGGTAATGAAACGATGAGTACATAATAAGTGGATATTAATTCAGAGTGTCCTTCCTGCTCTGTGGGCAGTGAGAAACATCTGCAGGAAGAGATAAACTGTTTTAAAGGTTATTAATTAAAACTCATCAATGGTATTAAACCTGATGCATTACAGGGTGTAGTTTGAGAGTATGAGAGAAAAAAACCACAAGAGTCTGGGTGTGAGAAGATAAGTAACAAACACTTTGTTCACTGAGACCCCTCAGATCCGTACTAAATCAAACTCTGAAGCATTTTATTTCATCTGTATTAGTCCCGAACCAACTACGAGGCAATCTATTAATCTATTAATTGACTGGGTGTGGTTAACGCTTAACCTCAACTGCTGTAAAGTTTATTTTATGGTAGTCACTCGTCAGATATCCACAGCTTAAAACTATTAAATGCATTGAATATAAAACCTAAACTACACCTTTGATTAGCCATAGCAATTGAAACAGATGCTGTTAAATGGTTGTCAAATATCAAACTTACTTAACGTGCCTGCAGATGAACATGATGAAGGATAGCTTGTGGTTGTATGTGCTCAGCATGTGCTCCATTCCCCTGTTCAGCCACCTTCACATCATATGAAGCAACAAGTGGTTTTTCACACTTTGTCTTGAAGTTAAATTCAGCTTTTGCTGTCACAGTTTTCTTGGTACATGGCTCACATGATGACTATAGTAATGAAAATATCTCATTTCCATCTTTGTTCCGTGTTATTCAGTTATCCCCAACACAGTAAACTTCTTCCTGTTTTGATTTTGTTTCTCCCATCCCCAGACGTTTCTGACCAATGAGCAGAGCGACTGTTCTCACATGATTTTTGCTGCTAAATTTTGGTTTGATTGGATGTTTTTCTGTGTGAAACAACCCAAGAGTTAAATTTAAAATTGTAACAATTTAGTCCCTATAGGTCTGAAAACACCCTAAAAATCTCAGAGTCATAACTGAGACAAAATACAAAGATGCAGTATGGATGGTTATGTTCATACAAAAGGGAGATTTTCTATTAAAAAAGTCAATGACAGTGAAGGATGCAAGAATCAAGGCGAGGTGACAACGAGGAGGAGGCGTCAGTGTGAAGAAAACAGATGACAGCGTGCATAATTAAGTTCAGGAGCTAAATGATGGTCTCATTGAAGATGATGTTTTCACAGTGAAGGAATATGTGCATGTGTGTATGTGTGTGAGTGTGTGGGCAAGTATGTGAGTCTGTGTAGTTCAGAAGCACATTATTCAGCTATCAAGCAACTGGCCCTTTGAACTAATTTGGAAGCGAGTCTATATTCCATTCACATACAAATCTGTTTCCCATTCTCTCTCTCTCTCTCTCTCTCTCTCTCTCTCTCTCTCTCTCTCTCTCAGTGTGTGTGTTATTCCAACATTCATTTTTGGATCCTCGTTAGTTTCCACCATAGCAATTGCTAATATTTCTGAATTCCAAATTATTAAAATTGACATCAAATTTTTATGGCAATCAACATAAACAACATAACTGGCATAAAGCAATAATAAGAACAATAATAACATAAATAGAAAGCAAATTATTAGCAATCAATAAATTATAATTAAAGATGAGAGTGCAAAATTATCTACAAAATTGGAAGACTGAGACATAAGCAAAGTGCTATGTTTGCCATCCTTTAAGTGCATCATATTCGTGTTGTCTTCATTGGTGTGAGTGTGTGTGTGTGAGTGTGTTTTGTGTTTAATGGTTGTGGGTTGGCTCTGTATGAGAGGATGACAGGCCAACAAGGACGAAGTAACACATAAAGCACCACCAAACAAGAAGTGAAATGCGGGNGGGGGGGGGGGAGAGAGAGAGGGAGAGAGAGAGAGGAGGTGAGAATATGACTATGGACCACCAGGAGGTGAAAGAAATCAGGTGAAAATGGTCAGATTTAATGATGGTGAGTGAAGAAAAGGGGATGATAGATGACCTGTGTAAAGAACATGTCACCTTTGTTGCATGAGTTTTGCCATGGCAACAAACCAGATGCAGCACAAATCTGCACTCAGCATAGCTGTGGTAGTTTATGGTCAAACTATGATTTCTATCATGTTAGCCAGAAAAAAAAAATGTTAAAGGTCTTGTTGTTTTCCTGTTTTTTTTTTCCCCCTATGCAGACGTGATATAAAATCAACAATGTACTAAAAGGAACCATTCACATGAAGTATCTGTTTTTTTAATTTCTACCCAGATGTTTTCCACACGCACCCAAGGCTGTTGTTCCTCTTTGTGAAAATACTTCTCACTGCTAGTTTACAATGACTGAGGTCATCTTGTGGTGAGGACAGTTCAAAACCAGCTTCTAGTAATAGAAAGTGAAGAGAAAAATAGAGAGAGAATATAAAGAACTGTTTATAATGTGCTACAGTTCCTCAAATTAAGATAAACTAGTGCAGTGGCCATTCAAAACGTGCCTGTTTGGAACGGGCCGGACTTTATGGTGTGCGCCTAGTCTGCCATAATTTTGGTTCTGCATGTCCTCGTGAGCTAGCTTTGTTTGCAGTGCCCGTGGAGCGGAGTATATGCTGTTGCGCCCGGAGTGTATCCTGCTGCATGGACTACTTTTTACCGGCACAGCTCAATTCGAGAACCACTCAGCCAAACAACTTCGCATGCAACACTCCAAATCCTTCGTCCTGAGCAATAAACCTGCTGAATTTCAACTTTGTACAGTGCCAGGTTCTAGAGACACTGGTGCCACAGACAGACAGAAATTTCTGCCTTTATAGTTGGATGACTCAGTGTTTGTGTTGTACACATTTTTATAATCTGCACCCCCAGATTTTTCTACTACTGTTCTTTTCCGACCTGATTTTCACTCTTTATTTAATATAATTTAAAATAAACTGAAAAATTACCCAAGTTTCTTTTTTCATGCTTCATATTTTTTCAAAATTTGCCATCACGTTGCTCGTTAACACAGCAGAAGTGCAAAATGAAACAGAAAGCAGTGGTTTACTTCAGTGTACTCGATGTTCTCCAACAGCAGATTATACCTTTGTATTTCAGTATTTAGTTTTTTTTTTTAACCTAGCACTCAAATGAAATATCACCCATCCTCTCTGTCTTTTTCTTTTGAACTTTCTGGGACAAATATGGCAAAAAAAAAAAAAAAAAANAAAAAAAAAAAAAAAAAAAACAGAACAAAACAAAGCAAAACAAAACAAAACATGGTTGGCAGAGAGCTGAAGTGATGGTGAGAATAATGAAATTCTTCAGAGATGCAGTGAAGGTGAACAAGAAAACAAAGGAGATAAAGAAGGATGGATGGAGGCAAAGGAGAGAATAGCGAATAGAGAGAACAGAGAATAGAGGTGGTGATATTGAAAGGGCAAATTACTGGATGAGACAAGTCTTGTCCATTCTGTGCTATAGCCATGCTAATACTCAGTACAACAGCATGACCTTGAGTGTGATATTTCTTTTATACAACAGTTTTACGAGTGCCATTTATTAGTTAACAGTAGTAGCAACAACAGATTACGATTTGTTTGTTTCTTTAATCATTTATTTGGCTCCACCAACACAAATAGTTGTACAACTGGACTGTTGCTAAGAAACACATGAATATTTTCCTGCACACTAACTGGATTGATACTTTGTGTATGTTACCGCAGGTGGCCAGCTACTTTGTACATATCTGTATGTTTCCATTTATTGTGCAGCCAGTGAAATAAGAGTCTGTTGACAGTTGCTTTGGTGGTATGTGTGATGGAGCCCTGCACGGGCCTCAGGGCCCGACGGGTCCCGAGGCAATTTACAATCAGGTTGAGCTTTGAGCTGAATTTCACAACACTGTGCCCACAGTCATAACACACCTCCTGATCCTCCTCCTCCTCCTGATGCTGCACTCTAATGTTGGTGCTCAGAAACTGCAGCCATCGCTATTTTCTGAACACTGCAGCAGGAGCTGACAGCCGCTAATTTTACTCCTCAGCCTCGAGTCAGGCTGGGGCTGAGAATTTCATTAAGTCTAGGGCTTTGCTTCAGAAATGCAAAAGGCCGGGATGGGTACGGGCCTAAAATTGAGGTCCGTGCAGGGCTCTATTGTCTGATTCCGATGAGCTAACAACTTGATCAGATAGAACATTGCTCCATCATTTCCTGTTCTCTATGGATGTCTCCAGTAAATGTAATTAACACTTATTAGAACGCCTGGAATGCAGAGTAGTATGTATAAAGTCTAAGTGCTGTTATACTCTATATCAGCACTCCTGGAATGCCTCTTGTCCAATCAAAATATTTGGTCGATTAACTGTTGTATAATCCACAATTTTTTTTTTCATATAATGCCAATACCCAGATCTTTTGCTCATAATTTGCATACTAAACCATGACCTCTCTTGCTGTGTAGGTAGAAAACATGTTCATTTCTATAAAACTTGATATTTTTGCTCAAATTGTCGTCATTTCAGGACCTTGCACTGAGATTTCACATTGTACTTGTAGATTTCTTGACATGTAGGCGGTAGAAAGATGAACGAGCCAAGAGCAAGCCCGCTGCAGCCCATTGAGATATGAATTGATAGTACTGAAAGCTACACTAATGTCTGAAATGATTAAAACGTGAACAATCCCCAGTGGCCACTGTCAAATTATGAGTAATCACATTAACTGCTCGCTTCACATCATGTAGAGCTTTAAAAACACATTAACATTTCTCAAAAATATTACTGTTGTAATAGTGACAACAGGTCATGGATGCCTGGATTTACAACAGCAAGGAGTCTCAGAAAATGAGTCACAAGCCTGCAGTGACACCGATCCTCTCATCGTGTTGTTGACCTTAAGGTGAACGGACCGCCACTGTGCTTGAGGAAACTCTTACACAACAAAGGACATGTTTGTAAAAGAAAACACAAGGCTGCCAGTTGCATTTTTCACACTCCAGCCCCTACAATATGACTATCTATGAGTCTTGCACAACATATCACAGTGACACTGAAGCTTCTCCTTTGGTTTATTCCATTTGTTTTACTTTTGCAGCATGAAAATCTAATGTGAGATCACACTTTTTATGTTGGGCTGTTTTCAGTTCTATTTTGGTCAGGCTAGACTTTGTTGCATTTGTATGGTGGCAGCTAGATTCGATTGTTGGATTGTCTGATAGCATCTGAAACCCCTTTTCCAACTGTGGAATTTGGGGATAGTTTTAAACTAAAGTTTTTAACTTTCAGAAACCATCAATTGCACCCACTTTACTAAAGGAATGGCTGACAGAAAGGTAATCTTGCAGTCACTAATCATGTTTTCAAAATGTTTCTCCTACTTATGTCCAAAGTCCGTACCAGCCACTGTTTGAATGCATTGTAATTCATCCTCATCTCCACCCAGGTTCACATGAAATTAGCAATTTGCTATCTCTGATGCAACATGTTTATTGTGCATTGTTCCTGTTAAAAAGCATTGTCGCACCAAATCCATTTTTTTGAGTTATTAAGTTATATGTGAAGCCACTCAATAACAAATTGTTAATTCTCTGCTAGTTAATAAGCCTCAATAATGTGATCAGTTGATTCCAGTGTCAATCTAGATTGTTAATTGTAAAGGTCCTACTTTCCTTTTTTCCACCGAAAATCACGGTGTAGGGCCTCCAGATCTCAAAATGAGGTACACCCATTTGATTTAGGCCACATTTCTCTATCAAGGCTTATAAAAACAGGGTGGGGGTGGAGACATAGTGGCCCAGACCCCTTTTTTTAGGGTTTGAAGGCATTTTTTTTAATGTGTGAAGGAGGCGTGATCAAGCTAAAACAGAGGGGTTATGTTGCTCTTTAAATAAACTAATAAAAAAATAAAGGTGTGTTGAGGTGTAGGCCGTGTTTATTTCTCTGTCAAGCTCTCTTCACATAACTACCTCCATCACCTCTGTGCTTACAACCCTGTGCTACACCACCAAAACCTTTAGCAGAGATTATATTGCCTCACAGCAAGAAGGCTGTTGTTTCAAATCTGGCAGGGTGCTTTTCTGTGTGGCTATTCCAGCAGTCCAAAGACATGCAGGTTACGTGACTAAACCACATGTATGCCACTTTACATAAAAGCGTCTTGCATATATGAGTCGTATTAACGAGCAGAGAATTAACACTTTTCTTGGCCTGGTTGCAGAAGAATAAAAACCCACAGGTATTTCTCTGCAGAGCCATCAGTATTTGTATTGGTTGATTACAGTTACGCTGAATGCAGCAATTTTCAGATGTTAGCACAGAGACTTGCTGCTCTCACTTCTTTACTGCACTCTGAGATTTCACCGTTAGATGTATTAAATACAAAACAAACCAAAGGCTGTGTCACAGTTCTGCATGTCTGGTCAGTCACTCACCTGCCATTTCTGCCTGCCTGGTCTTCAGCTCCTCACCTCCGTTCATCAGCCTGATTCATTTCAGGTTTGGACGCTGTCACCAATTAGCACCAATCAGGCATGGATTTAAGCCCCAGTCTCACACTCACCCTTTGCCAGATTGTTCTTAGCTATCCTCGATGCAAGACTCTCCAGCGTTTATTTGTGGACTGACATTCTGTTACCGACTCGGCCTGTTTTGGACTATTCTGCTCGTCGCCCCCCTGGTTATCACTTCTGCCTTCTGTCCCCGACTCCGATTCCAGTCTCTGCGTTTGGACTCTTTGTTTGACTGTGTCAGTGTAGGCACTTTGTCCTGCCAGTTTTTCTGCCTGCCTCTGTGTTGGACTGAGAGCTCTATTAAAGAACTTTACTTGTCGGAGTTGTACTGTGTGCTGCATTTGGGTCCAAACCCCACCCGTCACAGTACAATCTGGCCAGAAATGGATCCAGTGCACACACCTTCGTCTGAGGATCGCCTAGAGCGGATCGAGAGGATTCTGCAGCAACACGAGGAGGGGATGGTTGCTGCTGGTACCATGTCCAGCAGAGCATGGGCGGTGCATGAGCAAGCTATCACCGCTCTAGCCACCCAGGTCCAGCAGCTCACTCTTACACCGTCTCCGACTCCAGTTCCGGCCCAGGCTGCAGCTCTGTCTCCTACCGCCATTCCTCCAGGACTCCCAAGGATGGCGTCTGAGCCCCGGGTAGGGACCCCGAACGCTATGCTGGTGAACCTGAGGGGTGTAACCCTTTCCTGACAAACTGCTCCATTCTGTTCGCTCTCCAGCCCCTCACGTTTTCTACCGAGGCGGCAAAAGTGGCATACGCCATCAGCCACTTGACCAGAAGGGCTCGTATATGGGGCACAGCCGAATGGGACAGACACACAAGCGCCTGTTCATCTTTCCAGGCTTTTTCCGCTGAGCTTCGTAAGGTGTTCGGCATG
>VXCM01009043.1:0-13899 GCA_014773175.1 Lucifuga dentata
TAGATGGAGGCAGATGATTCGCTGTGGTGACCCCTGAAGGGAAAGCCGAAAGGAAAAGAAGACTGGGAATGTCATCAAACACAGGAGATGCGTTTTTTACCTCAGCTTCTGTTACTTGAGAAAATAAAATATTCTGTGTAATTGAATAATTCATAAACTTTGTAGGATTACTGTTACCTAAAGGAATCTTAGAAACTAAAATATCACCTACTTCAGAAAAAATCCTCAGAAAGTTATTTACACTGGGGATGCAAATCTCAGCAGATGAGCCACTTGCTGAAAAATGCATCCCTCCTTTCTCAGCCCTGAGGAAACATTCAGCAAACTCACCCTGTCACATCCAAACAACCCCAAATGTGCGCTGTTGATTCCATTCCTCATCCTCAGAAAATGATTTACAGCAGGAATACAAATCTCAGCAGAAGTGGAGATAGGCATTTCTCAGGGCTCAACTCCTGTTTGGCTTCATTTGCTACTTCTGTTGCTATGGTAGCAACACGTAGCCATCACAGTAGCACTAACATTAGCATAGCATCAACATGTTTGTGGGTAAAGTTGCCAAATTTGCTCTCTGATTTGCAACAGGCTTATTCTCCTTTTTCTTTGTGTTCTTTTCATTGCTAAATAAGGTTTAGCTCTGCTAACTCCTCTAGCCTCATAGCTTTCTCCCTGCCATTACTAGCTCTGTGTAGTGGTATTGATTCCGGAGCTGAGTCACTGAGACTCGCACCCACTCTGCACCCCTACAGGCACAGAACACTATACAAAGAACTTGGTTCTTAAGGACTTATACACGCATTGTGTTCCTGTTCTTTCATCTTTAAAAAAAAATAAAAATATTGTGCCTAAAATCTGTTATCTTACACCTCCCTTGACAGGTGTTCGAGCCCCTCCAGGGGTNAAATATTGTGCCTAAAATCTGTTATCTTACACCTCCCTTGACAGGTGTTCGAGCCCCTCCAGGGGTGCCAGCCCCACAGGTTGAAAATCCCTGGTCTAGCTCACATTGTGATCAGATCTCAGATCTTGTGAGTTGTAAATGCAATCTGTACAGCTGGGATACATTTCTGAGATAAAAACTTACCCACAAGTTGAAATGGGACTGAGAACTGAGCTCACAAAAAAGTTACTAGTAATTTTTTACATGGATGAAGAAGGCAGAAACACAGGCTACCAGCCTAAATACCTGCTGAAATCCAATTTCAGTGAAGGCAGAATCCAGATGTTGAGAACACTTTTTAGTGTAAGGTGTAAATGTGGCCTGTGAGACACAAAGCTTAAGAACCAGTTAGACCAAAACTCCCAAAACACACTAACTCAGCTGTGTTCAGCTTCCACATTCCACAGCAGGTTCTCCGTGACAACGATGTGGACATCATTTTTTTAAAATTACTTTATTGGTATTAAAGAAGCATACCAGTGATTTTGTATGTTTCAATAAATATAACCCGGTACATTTTAGAATTGTTTTTCCTACTTTCCACACTGCCGTTGGTTTCAGTTCATTCCAGTTTGCTATAAAAATCAACCTGCAGAGACATGAAATGTGCTTGAGATAAATAATCCATCACAGAGAACCAAACGTCGTGTCTTATTTGGTGTTGAAGTTACTTTATTTAACAGATCAAACACAGAGCTACATGGAAGAAAATGTATCTCCTCCAGGGAATATAGTCCCAGGAGAAGATGAACTTTTACCCAGAAATTAAAATGACCTTGCCTTCTACATTTGATGTGTTAGCTGGAGAAATATTAAATTTTAAGATGGGTGTATCACCTGAACATTTTATTTTCATTTGATTTTGGCAAAATAACAAGAAACATGGATTTATGTTTTGGGAAATGGTTGTCAGTAAATTAACGTGTATGCGGGTTGTTTTTATTGGGCTTAAATATGCAAAATCACTGGTATGGTCCTTTCACTCCCATTTCAGCAGGTAAAATACTCATGAGTTCACGATGGTGTGTCCAGTAATATTTAGGTTGTAGCTATCACAGCTATGAATTAGCAAAGATCGATGAATTTTACAGTGTTCCTACTCAGGCAGCATTTTGATGATTTATCCAAATGAATTATTTGTTCAGCACTCTTTTTTATCATTCAACAAAAAGTTCAACATCTTGTCAGCCATTAGTCATTGATCCATTGTTAATGTATTCATTATAACCAAGATTTAGTTATTAATAGTGTTATATAGTCATGTATACTTTGCTCTATGTTTGACAGTGGGACGTGTGAGTAAAACGATCCATTGATACCTCAGTGGATATTAATAGCAGCAGTGAGGGATTGTGTGCTGTGACGCAGAGGAAAGCAAAGGAAAAACACGGAGTCAGCATGCATGGGATATCAGAAAGAGAGGAGGGAACCTGCAGCATTATTAAGATTATCTGTCCCGTCTCACATGCTCTTTATTTAAATACTTATTTGTGAGACTCGGGCTGACAGACTTATTTACAGGTGATGACATCACTGCTTCAGACGGGTGTTCATACCTCCACCAAGGCCAAACGCGCCGAGACAAAATATGTCTTGTTCTTTCATGTAAATTGATCCCAGACTTGGGTTGGGAAATCCTCCTCCTCTGTATGAAGCAGAGCTGCTTTTCCTGTTATATTAACTCACCGCTCTGCTGCCACGATGACAGGACCTGACCTGACAGCAGGGCAGAGGTCATCGTGAAAATTTGGATGTGCTTGTTAAAATGAATAAGCTATTTCTGAATTATTTCCGTTAAAATAGCATCAGCTTGAAATTACTGGGTCACCTAGACAATTCCAAACTTTAATAACAATGATACTAATTTCCTTCATACAGATTATGTGGCACAAAACTTACATTTTAACATGTGTTCACAGCAGAAAGAGCAAGAAAGGCAAAAGAATGACTTGTGCAAACAAATTTGACCCTCAATACCAAGATGCCCATTTACACAAGAATACTATGATCAGATGACATTGTTTTCTGAAATATTTTGGGTAATTATGAGTGGACTTTTTGCTTTACAGACATTGCAGATTTGCACAGGATTAAAATCTGGGACAACCTCCACAATTACTACAAATCCCGTGAGGTCATACTTTAGATATAAGTGCACTGATGGGTCAAATAAAACAATCAGATATTAGAATAGATATTTTATTATAAATCTAAGGAGTCTGCTTAACAGATGTTCTGTTAGCTTTTTTCACAGCTATCCCAACAGCACACAAAAAAGAAATCTAAAGGAAGAGCACAGCTGGGTTTTATTGGTGGTTTGTCCAAATCATATTCGTCAATGGCAGTGTGTGTGGAGTTGATGTGACTGATTAACTCTGAAAGCTGTTTATGCAGCAAACTGATACTGTAGTTTTTATTTATTTTTAGATTGCAATGTCACATTTAGGGTCATAAAAGATGATTTTAGGTTGTTTTCATCTTTTTCGGGGCTATTTGTGTTGTTATTTGTCCATCGTGGAAACTAAAACTACAGGTGCTTCAACTAACCGTGTTGTTTGATGAGGCATTTAGGGACAAAGTTTCCATCTCAGAGTGACGCCAGCTCAAATCCTCAAACCCTGATCGTTCTGCACATCCTCTGCTTTATTACCGTCATGTGCTGTTTGGTCACTAATCCCTCACTCATTCCAGAGCTTTTTATTCTCCATTGGTCCAGCAGGTGTCACTCCTCAGTTTCACACCTCTGCCTAGTCAATGACACACACACACACACACACACACATTTCCTTTTCCTCTCATAAGCTCCCCTGATCTGAAAGTTCTTAAAGGAGTGGACTTTTCACAATAGATGCAATCAGATAAATTATTTGACTTTATAAATTATTTAAACTTTTTGTTAGGATATATATATATATGATAATAATACATTGTGTGTAATGAGTTGCAAAAACATGTTACCAGTGTAGTTGTTCTGCAGTCAGCCAGCAGAGGGAAATAGAGAGACCATGTCTCCCCTAACGTTGATACTGGTGACAACCTGCTGGCTTTGGAATCTAAACTTTGACTTTGCACAGAAACTCTTGTTGAAAGATGAAGAGATTTTGCAAAATATCAGGAAAGCTGAAATACGGTTTTATCCTTTGGGAAATGATTGTCAGTAACGTAACATGTATGAAAATTTAATATATGAGGCTCAAAGATGCAAAATGGGTGGTATGGTCCTTTAAATCCATCATTTTGTCACACAGGTATGTGATTGAAGACTTCTCACAGAGCCACTTCTTGGTTCAAAAAGCAGATGTGTGGATGGCTGAAATCACAAGAACATTTGCACCTAAGTTGAAATTTGTGCACCATTTGCACAAGTTAAAATATATGTATTCACATAAAATTTTATGTTTTTTTGTTTTTTTTTAATATCAGTAACATCTTGCAGCCATATGCAAGGCATTGACAACTGGATAGTTGTGACTGAGGTCTGACAACGTGAGTCGGACCACATCTGTAAGTGGTTTGTTCAGATTTCGTTCTGATCTCAATGTGTTCTGCACACATCTACTGGACAAAACATCTGAACTCAGATCTCAGACCTATGTAAGGCAGGTACTTTTATTTGACTTTTTTAATGATGATCCCTCCCTGGACATAATGCTTCACCCACCTTTCATCTTGTCACCAATTAACCTGGACAAATTTGCTGTCTATAAATTGAAATAGGTGGTTTAAAGGTTTTCAGCCTGTCTGGTTTTACATGCTGTGTGTAAGAATGCACCTTTCTCAGTGACCTCATTACAAAGGCAGCACACACACACACTCACACACACATTCACAACAGCTGCATCACATCTACTCCTGTCTCCGTTTCCTCCTTTTGTTTTTACTTTTCCCTTCACCAAATGTCTCTTCAACTCTATCACCAATTTCTGGCAAGTTGTTTTCCTTCTCCTTTCTGATAGCTGCATTTGTGCCTCTCACATATATGGAATTTCCACCAATGTGTTACCAACCTAGTTTGGAAGATTTCGACCAAAAATAAATGGTTCTGAATCAGAAAACAGCAGGACCCCAAGTGGGAACCGTGAAAAACACGGAGAAGTGGAAGTCACAGTGTAACTCTGCTGGACTGCAGCAAACACACAGCAAATTCAGCAGAGTCAAAATAACTCTATAAGAGTTCATCTCAACACTTTCAAAGTGTCTCATGGCGTCCACTCCCAAAAGTGTTATTTCAACACTTTTCAAAGTGTTAGCATTTTAACACTATAATGGAGTAAATATTAACTCTGTGCAGAGTTCAAATTTAACACTGCTCGACGCTACAAAGTGTTAAATATTCTCAACACCAGTGTCAGGAGTTAAAACTGAACTCTTTTAAAGTGTGACATATTTTCAACACTAGTGTAAGGTGTTAAAAATTAACTCTTTTATTGTGTAATTTTTTAACTACTTAAGAATTACCCTCTAATTAGCATACTGTGTGTAAATATAGTACAGTACAATTTAATGTATGTTAAAAAATGACAGACCTGTCCTGTTTGCTTCAATCCACATTTTTATTTATNTACAATTTAATGTATGTTAAAAAATGACAGACCTGTCCTGTTTGCTTCAATCCACATTTTTATTTATTTCAGAAGAGCTTAATTAATTACTGACTATAATGCTGACTATAATGTCCAACACTAGTGTCTCTCCTCTTCATCATCAGTATGATGAAGAGGAGAAGAACACTTCTTACTGAACAAAGTGGAATTACTTGGCTCAGTAAGAAGCATTCCTCAGTTAAAGCTTATTAAAGCTTCAACAATAAAAGAGCAATATAACAATTAATAGTAAGCAGAATGCAGCAGGGATATCATGACAAGAACACACACTCTCTCTGAGTTACACACCAAAAAGTAGAATGCACTCAAATGTAACTCAAACTGCTACAGCTGCAACAAATAAACTTATACAAAGCTGTAACATTCACAAAAAGGATGATAACAGATATTTACAACAGAACTAGAACTCAAAGCATGTAATAGTGCTGCAAGGCATGCTGGAACTCAGAGCAGCTCAATCCACTGTCGCTACAGCATGTCTATGTACTGCAGACTTTGCATGTCGCCTTTAACAGCAACTTTTAACTTCACAAATTGGGCCTTTTAGAGCCTTTGTGTGAAAAACAATAACCTTATTCTAACTTCGTCCAGGAGTATCACCTGCTAGCATGAACTCTTTGATAGCATGGCTGCTATTCATAAAGAGAGCGTGGAAAACTTGGATATTCTCAAAAACAGTCAAATTTAAGGAAATTAACATTAAAATGTTTACCTAAAAATGAATTTTGAAGTTAACCATTGTTGTTGTGACTGCATGTTATGCTCAAACTAATGAAGCAGAAAAAACTCCCAACACCCTCAGAGTTGAAAGCCAGTGTCAAAAACTTCCAGATCATCAAATCAACACCGTCAGTGTTGATTTGACAAAAATGGCTTCAACACCCAATTTTGACACCAACTATTTAGTTGACCGGGTGTCAAAAGAGGCAAATTACACCAAATCCATAGTTAGATTAACTCCAGATGTAGTTGGATTGACACTCTTTTCAACAACACCAGAATTTTAACTCTGCTGAATTTGCTGTGCACTTTTAATGGATTATAAAAGTTTGCAGGTAATTTATATGGTCTGCCATCTTGCTTGTTTTCACTGATCTACTTTTGCTGGTACTTAAAAAAAAAAAACAAAAAACCTTCTCCTGTTACTCCCTTTGGTGGTGACACAATGCTCCGCTACAAATTGGTGATGTGGGATGGTTCACTATATGAACCATCCCACATCACACCTGATGAACTCCTTCAAGCCAGAGCGTTTTTGGTGGCAGAGCACTAACGTGTCAGTTTAAGACCAGGCTGCAGGGTTTTCTCCTCTCCTGAGGAGCTTCAACGTTGAAATGACTTGTTTTAAATCAGCACAGCACCAAAAGTGTAACAGCTCGTCAATTACACAATTTTGTTTATGAATATGTAAATTGCTTCTCCAGCCATTTTCTTCTGCTTATCCAGATTGGTCACAGCCAAGCGAGGCAGCCCAGGTGTACCTCTCCCCATGCACATCCTGCAGCTCCTCCTGTGGGATTCTGAGGTGTTCCCAGGCCTGATGCAGTGTGTTCTGGGTCTGTTCTGGGGTCTCCTTCCATTTGGACTCCTTCCAAAGGAGGTGTCCAGGAAACGTCCTAATCATCTTAATCAGATGCCTGAAACACCTCAACTGACTCCTTTCAGTGTGAAGGAACAACGGTTCTACTGATGTTTGTGCTCCTCACCTGATCCCTGAGGGTAAAATTGTTTCTGAAATCATATAATACAAGAAATCATTAATATTTAGTTGCAAAACCTTTATTTATACCTTGATATCTAACAAATCATAGCCTGGGCAGAAAAAAGCAACAATATTGTACAGACAGCGAATGCGGCCACGCATGGACACGGTCGTCATTCATCGATCGGTGAGTTGACATCATCACAAACCCACCGACAGCGATGAATGTGAACCGGGAGCCTGCTCTAGGTTGCTCCAAGTGGATTTTTCCCAGTGAGGAACCACAGGCGAGGACACCAAGCGAAATGCATGGACAGACGAATCATCAAACGTTTGACAAATATGCTGATCAAATCCACTGATGGGCTCTGAAGAGTTAAGCAAAGCCAAAGACTCTGAAACTTTGTAGTAAACTGCTTCGTGCAACTCTGAGAACAGCCGTTTCTGCTGTTTTCAGGGAGGTGTTAAGTTTATTAAAGGACCATACCACCATTTTGCATGTTTGAGCCTAATATATTCAATTTTCATACGCGTAACGTTACTGACAATCATTTCCCAAAGCATACTACTGGAATGGTGAATTAAAAATGTTTTTCCTACCTTCCAGACCTCCATTGGTTTCAGTTCATTCTGCTATTAAAATCAACTTGTTGATACTGGAAATGTTCTTGGGATAGGTAATCCATCATCACCAACAAGACGTGTATTCAGGTTTTTTTAGAAGTAATTTTAGTAATTTTAGTGTAATTTTAGCGTTTAAGCACAATAAAAAGCATGGAGTGAATGTATGCCTCCACCAGGGAATATAGTCCCAAAAGAAGACCTGCGTTTATGGAAAAATTTAAAGGACCGTGACTTCATAAGGCTGTGTAACTATTAGCAGGAGAAACATGGATTTTTAAGGTGGGTGTATCACTTGAATATTTGATTTTGAAAGATTAAGAGATTTTGCAAAATATCAGGAAAGCTGAAATACGGTTTTATCCTTTAGGAAATGACTGTCAGTAACATAACATGCATGAAAATTGCATATATTAGGCTCAAACATGCAAAATGGATGGTATGGTCCTTTAAGTTTTTCCCAATATATTAATTCAACCAAATGAAATTTCAATTATACATTGTCTTTAAAGGTCAAATCTGCCTGTCTTTGGACTGTGGCAAGAAACTGGACCATCCAGAGGAGAATCAAAGACAGCATCACATTGTCACGAAATAAGTCTGAGTGGCTGTTTTCACTTTCTTTGTGCTCACAGTATGAGAACACTGGTGTGTGTGCATAATGTGCACATTTAATATCAAACCACACAAGTCATTTTCTCAATATATCAACACAGTACATGAATGAATCATATTGCACAGAGAAAAACAATCTTTCCCGCTCATTCATTCTGCAGCATGTAATGTCATCGTTGTGTTCTGCACTGCTGTAGTATTTCAAAACATCTTCAAAATGTCCTAATTTCACCAAACTCTGCAGATAGGTTAATATTTAATCATCATGTTTTCAAAGGGTAACTTTTTTATAATGCAAAAGGTTTGTTATTGTATCAACTCATTCTCATTACAATAAAGTTATTGATATGTCCTGATCATGAAAACAGTGTATCAGCAATCGCAACGAGATACTTTTCTCCATGAGCTCCAGGTGAGCTCAAGCGTAAAGGTACACTCAACACTCGATGGTTTCTCTGAGTCATAAACTCACCGACAGCGTTGAATGTTCCGCTGCGACTTGAAAAACTCCAGCTGACAGCAGACCAGAACCTGGAACTCCAACCAGCAGGCAGACATGACATCAAACCAGTTGAGATGTCTGCTTATGTTGGTTTACTGCAGCTCGTTTGGCTGACATGGTACTATATGAGCACACTCAGTGCTTGAAGTGGGCCGGTACGCACCAGTACGCAGTATCGGGACCCCTCTGTGATTTTCATTTTAGAGTACCGGCACATTTTCGGGCGTACTGGAACCTCTGATAAATCTTCAATACTCTACTGCAGAACAGCGCAGAGGAAAACAACTGCAGCCAGACGAATTAAATGGGGGCATCGCGCATTAGGGACCTCATTATAACTGCTGCGTTCCCATGCAAAGTTTGGGATTTATAAAAACAAACTTGACGGGAGAATTTGCGCACCTGCAGGAAACTGTGTACCTGCTGCACGTTTTGGAGACCGGGGTGTTTGGCGACACAGATAAGCAGCGAAATGAAGCAGATTTCTCAGTGATTCTGCCCACACAAGTCGATCCACGGAACTGAACTTTGAATTCTAGCATAGATCCGCTCTGACATGCACTTACTTCAACATAGATCCTCTCCACACATGAATTCACCTGATATCTGATATAATTCTGATATCTTCAAATGTGCAAATCAGTTATTCTGATTTCCACATAAATAAGCGATAGCAGCGGTGCTAAAGGTGTGAAACAACAGAATTAATATTCTGATCATGACAGATCTGTCAGATTTTTCATGGAGCAATCATAACTGGCAGATTATCACATTTATTTGTATTTGTGTATGATTCTGTCATTGCAGAGCGGCTCAGGCTGACGCTCAAAGCTGCTGAATGTGACGCCTTAACCTAAATTTAAAAAAAAATCTAAACTGGATTTATTGGATTCACCTGCAAGTCAGCGCTGCACCTTCTGGCATCCACCTTTAGTCTGACAAACTTTTAATTCAGAATAAATTTAAATTCTAAATGATTTAATGTTAAATGACTCATTTCCAGCTGCAGCAGCTGTGATTGTTGCTGCTGAGGCTCTGAATCTAACATTTTACAGATTTCTCCTCATACACAATACCTGCATTTCTTTATTTGGATCTACCAATCACAAGTCTCCATTCTCTCTGAAGTGCAATGACGTATAAACTCATTTATATGTATATCAGTATTCACAAACACCTTTTGCATGGACCATTTATGGTAAATTGTGGCGTTTTTAAGTGCTCCAAGCTGGTTGTGATTTATAAAGGGGAAATTGTGTGAAGCCATTTGAATGCATGGTTTTATAAATCTTAATATTTTTGCGTGCGTATGCCATTTCCCTGTTTTGAGTACAGGTAAACCGTTAGTATGGATTCCACTGACTGTTTTATAAATGAGGCCCCAGGGATGGAAAACTTTGATGAGGATGGGGGCCAATAACATTTCATTATCATGGTCAAAGGCCCCNCCCCCCCCCCCACGCCCTCACCTCATTGTATGTGTTACATAAAAAGTTTGGTGACTTGAATGTTTCTTCCTTCAAATTTGTGAAATACACACTTCATGGAAACTAGTTTGACAGTCGTTCCACTAAACCTTATCAGCCGGTAAAAACATAGTATGGTCTGAGGAGCAGGTTCTCCTAAAACCTTCTTCAGCTCTGTGGTGGCATCAGCATGTTGGTTTGCTGGGGAGCAGCTAGAGACAGACTGGACAAACTGGTCAGGAAGGCCAGTTCTGTCCTGGGGCGTCCTCTGGAGTCCATAGAGGACCCACATTAAACAACACCTCCCCAGTGAACGCTGAGGGTCCTGGACAGTCCTGAAGGCGTGCGAATGAGCATTTGCATCCTTTAGCTGCTCTCAGACGACCTCATAGCTGCTGTTGCACTTTTACTGTTAAAGGACCATACCACCCATTTTGCATGTTTGAGCCTAATATATTCAATTTTCATACCTGTTACGTTACTGACAATCATTTCCCAAAGGATAAAACCGTATTTCAGCTTTCCTGATATTTTACAAAATCTCTTAATCTTTCAAAATCAAATATTCAAGTGATACACCCACCTTAAAAATCCATGTTTCTCCTGCTAATAGTTACACAGCCTTATGAAGTCACGGTCCTTTAAATTTTTCCATAAACGCAGGTCTTCTTTTGGGACTATATTCCCCGGTGGAGGCATACATTCACTCCACGCTTTTTATTGAGCTTAAACACTAAAATTACATAACTTCTAAAAAAACCTGAATACACGTCTTGTTGGTGATGATGGATTACCTATCCCAAGAACGTTTACAGTATCAACAAGTTGATTTTAATAGCAGAATGAACTGAAACCAATGGAGGTCTGGAAGGTAGGAAAAACATTTTTAATTCACCGTTCCAGTAGTATGCTTTGGGAAATGATTGTCAGTAACGTAACATCCATGACAATTGAATATATTATGCTCAAACATGCAAAATGACGGTATGGTCCTTTAACCATCACTTCATACCATGTTTTTATTTTCTACATTATATATTTCATATCTACTTTTATGTTTATTGTTGTGCCAATTCATTTTTTAGACTGCACAGTGTAAATGCCCAAATGTATATTGCTTTATCTATCTTTCTGCGATTGTTTTAAATTGTTTTAATTTTTTTCTTCATGTTCTGCTCCTACACTGAAAAAAATGCTACTTTGAATTTACTTAATTTTTATGTCAAGAGGCTGCACAAAATAAATTTATTTAGATTTGGCTATATATTTTTAAGGTAAAACTGAAATTAAATTTGTAGTTTTAGCTAAAACAAATTGAGTACATTTCACTTAAATTTCCTTAGTCATTCCAGACCTATGGTAAACTTAAAAATGCTTAGTTAGTTTGGCTCAATATTTTTGAGTAAATGTAGCTCAATCCAGCATAAATATTAAAATAAGTGTAGTTTTTTTAACCTTTGTTTTATAGTTTGCTGAGCATTAAATGCTCTTTTACAGGAACGTCCTGCTCACAGACTCACATCATTCTCACCTGGTGCCCAGGTAACCACAGACTCCGCCTCTCATTCATTTCCCAGCCCAGATTTCTGCAGATTTCTGCTGCCAGGCCAAGGACTGAACTGTTGACCTGTGGGTCAGCAGCTTCTCTGACCTTTAGGCACCACTGCCCATTTAATGCAGTTCAATTTGTATCCGCATGGAAAAACTGATGCTGACCCTTTTAGATGTTACATATAAACATTTAGCCTTATTTTACTGATTTAAACATGTTATTTTGTTCTGCTCAATATTTTTGATTAACTGGAATTAATAGAGATGATAGAGCTGTGACTTTTTTTTCTAGTTGCTTTTAAATAAATAAAATTAGAATGTTTGAAGCACTGGGAGATATAATTCCAANTTTTTTTCTAGTTGCTTTTAAATAAATAAAATTAGAATGTTTGAAGCACTGGGAGATATAATTCCAACTAATCAAAAATATGAAGCAGAACAAAATAACACGTTGCAATGAATTAAATAAGGCTAAATTGATCTAAAAAGGGTCCGCATCAGTTTTTTCAGTGTATTCTGCTTTGTTCACTATTCTGTTACTGTAGCACACCCATTTCCCACTGCACATCAGTAACGTTTGTCCCTTACTGAGTTCACTGAGGCTGATTCCAGGGCGGGGTTACACATGGAGGCGGGGTTACACAGGAAGGCAGGGTTACACATAGAGGTAGGGTTACATGTGGAACACCACCCGTTAACTGTGTCTAATCCCAATCAGTTGCATGCTGGGTGGGAATGTGTGAGCAACAGAAAATAACTTGGCTGCACCTCTGAAAACCTGCTGCCATGGCAACTTCCAGACGGATGTTCATGTCCGCTCGGCTACTCTGTGAGATGTGGTGGCTCTCTGGCTGCTGGGCTCTCTTTGCGGGGGTCCTTGCTGATTGCTGGCGGTGGATTACAAACATNCTCTCTGGCTGCTGGGCTCTCTTTGCGGGGGTCCTTGCTGATTGCTGGCGGTGGATTACAAACATCCCGAGGTGTGTCGCCATCTGTCGCCTCTGATTGGCCGATGTCAGGGTCTGCTGCTGGGGCTGGAGCTCGTTGTAGCTTCTCCGGTGTCCACGTTCTCCCGCCAAAGATGTGACCCCCACTCGGTTTAGATGTATAGTTAGTGAGGATGGATCATGTATAACACCGCCCCCCCACCCCCGAGATCCAAGACACAGCACCGAGCAGCTGGCAGCATCACTGTAACAGACAGTCAGNCCCCACCCCCGAGATCCAAGACACAGCACCGAGCAGCTGGCAGCATCACTGTAACAGACAGTCAGAAAAGGAGGGAAGCTGGTGAACATGAAGAGCCGTGTTCGTCCACCCCTCAGCAGCTCTGTGGGAGCTTCTGCATTCTAAACAAGTACAAAAATAAAAAGAAACATCAGGTCAGACACTTTCCATATGTCTTATCATCAGACATAAATCAGTTACATGAGGGGTTAGTGGCATCATGGCATTAACATGAAGCAGCAGAAACGTTCAGTTCATAAAAGGTTAAAGCTCAGTGGACGAGCTGTGTGTGTGTGTGTGTGTGTGTGTTCTAATTTTAGTTTTGTACTCAGTGGTTTGGTGATGTGTTTAGGTTTCTGTTAAACTGTGCTGCTTTGTGTTGAACAGCAGAAAATGAAGCAACAACTTGATGGTATTCATGAAGTTATTACTGATATCACACAGTAACTTATCATCCTGTAGCGATGTTTTATCTTTTCGTCCGTTGCTTTTATTCTGAAGGTGCTTTTTCACATACAGGCTTCTTTGTGACGTTCCGCATTATTTTGAAAATTCAGCCAACGCTCCTGTAGATACTGTACAGACTAAACCTTCAGATCAGCAGACCTGAGCACTTTCTGCTGCTACAAGCTGACTGTATGTGTGTGTGTGTGTGTGTGTGTGGGGGGGGG
>VXCM01009044.1:0-11153 GCA_014773175.1 Lucifuga dentata
AAGAAGACGTGCTGCCTTCACACGCTGAACAGGAGAATGGAGCTACATGCTGACAACATACAAGTGCACGCTAACCTGAACATGTGTTCATCTGAACATGTGTTAGCTAAGACTGACGTGTTTCCACCTTTAACAGCATCGTTTGATCTGATCATAAAGGTGGAGTTTATTAACGTTAACTTCACATTAGAAGAACGTTTTTATTTGTGAGGTAACACGTGAGGAGGGTTTATGACTTGAGGCGGTGAGATGAACTGATAGAAAACAACATCAAACCTTTCTTTTNGTGAGGAGGGTTTATGACTTGAGGCGGTGAGATGAACTGATAGAAAACAACATCAAACCTTTCTTTCTTTCTTTCTTTCTTTCTTTCTTTCTTTCTTCCAAAGAAAGAACGGCTTTGATGTGTGCTATGCTGATTATTCTGCAGTCAGACTTGGCGAAAAGATAAAAGAAAAACAAAAAAAACCTGTGGATCTGCCCTTTAAAGGAGCCTCGCCGTCCGTCCTGATAGGCCACGCCGTTCGTATGTTTCTCCCTCTGTGCGGCGAGACAGAACCCAACGAGAGCGAGCTGAGAAGACTTCGTCCTTGTCATGTTTCTTTTTTTTTAACTCTTCTCTGAACGTCGCTTCACGTCAGGCTGAACACGGATCTGAGCTGCTCCAGCGTTTGGCGGCAAAAAGACCCTGAAATGTGTTTAGAGTCTCGTCTGTTGACACCCGCTTGGCATCCCGACCAAACGAGCAGCCATGTTTAACGAACGCCGCTGTAACACGCGTCCCTGCCTCCCCGCTGTCCGCCAAGGTCACAGCAATCAATCCTGCATGTGAAGCAGCCTGCAGCGAGCCGACGCCGTCAGGACGGTTATTTTCAGAGCGTCCATTGCTGTATATTAAAAACACGGGCCAACTGTGTTCACCGAGTTCAGCAGATGGGTTGATACTTCACGTTTAGAATCTTACAGGAAGTCTCAGACCTCAGGCAGACAATTACAAGCTAACGGAGAAAAGAGGCAGATGAGGAAGACGAGGTCAAATCTGATGCCTGCAGCACGCCGAAGTTCCTTTCTCAAACCGCAGCTCAGACCCACGCAGGCGTCCAAATACCTCTAAATAACACAACTGAAATTACCACACACACACACACACACACACACACACACACACACCATGTCCGTTTAACCCTTTAAAGTCTAACATCAACTCTGAAAATGTACTTTTCACCACATTTTTAAAGCCTCGTTTGTTGTTTGGAGAAAATGTGAAGGAGGAAAACCTGATTAAAAGTCAATCAAGAGAAAAATAATTTTTCTAGAATTGAGTTAAGATGAATTTTTTTTTATCTAAAAAAAAAAAAGTTACTTTGAAAAAAACCCTAACAGACGTCTTGTTCCTTGTGATGGATTATTTATCTCAGGCGTGTTTAAAGTCTCTACAAGTTGATTTCTTGAGCTACTGGATGAACTGAAACCAAAGCCAGTGTGGAAGGTAGGAAAAAGAATCTAAAATTTACTGCTAAAGTCATATATTTTGGGAAATGGTTGTCAGTAACATAACAGGTACTGTGCATGGATTGTATATAATGGGCTCAGACATGCACAGTCACCGGTATGGTCCTTTAATGACCTTCTTTTTGATGATTGTCCTGCTCGTTACAAACGTCTTTTTGACTCGGCTGCAAATTCATCTTCTCTCTGCAGCGACTCTGAACGGCCTAAACGAGCGAGGCTTTTCCTCGCCAAAACGCTCCGTATCTCTGGAGATTTGATCGATCAATTTGTCAAACCTGTTTTCCAAACAGATCAAACTGAATCACATTTCTCAACAGAAGAAACATGAAACTTTAAACAGAGAGAAAGGACAAAGAAATGATGAACGTGGCTGGACGAGTCTGGACGCTCGTGCTGCTCCAGCTGGCGGCGTCGGGTCCCGGCCTGGCTCTGATTAAACCCTGCCCCCTACTTCCTGTCCCGCCCAGGCCAACACCTGCATACGGTCCCTAAGCAGCACCAGACTTCCAGACCTGGACAGCAACATCAGCACGTTTCCTCTTCCTGTCCTATCCAGAACACAAACAGGAAGTTGTCCCTGCTGATGTTTTGCCAGCAAAAAACAAAGATTTTATAGAAGTTTCAAGAAAACTCGATTTTAAAAATGATCTCTCTCTCTTTTTTTTTTTTTAGCTCCGAAATGTGATCATCTGTGTTTGTTTGTTAGCAGGACATCTAGAAAAGTTTGGATGGATTTGGAGGACAGACAGATAACGAGACAAAGACATGATTAGTAAAAGCTGATCTGGATCCAAAATAATTTTTAATCAGCCTGTAAAATCAAAGAACGTTTCAAATCTCTACAAGGTGATTTTTATTTCGTACTGGAATAAACTGAAACCATGGTGGCCTGGAAGGTAGGAAAAACAATTCTAAAATGTACTGCTCCAGTTAAAATTTGGAAAATGGTTGGCAGTATTTTAAAGGACCATACCAGCCATTTTGCATGTATGAGCCTAATATACATGTTACTGACAATCATTTCCCAAAGCATACTACTGGAACAGTGAATTAAAAATGTTTTTCCTACCTTCCAGACCTCCATTGGTTTCAGTTCATTCTGCTATTAAAATCAACTTGTTGATACTGTAAACGTTCTTGGGATAGGTAATCCATCATCACCAACAAGACGTGTATTCAGGTTTTTTTAGAAGTTATGTAATTTTAGTGTTTAAGCTCAATAAAAAGCGTGGAGTGAATGTATGCCTCCACCGGGGAATATAGTCCCAAAAGAAGACCTGCGTTTATGGAAAAATTTAAAGGACCGTGACTTCATAAGGCTGTGTAACTATTAGCAGGAGAAACATGGATTTTTAAGGTGGGTGTATCACTTGAATATTTGATTTTGAAAGATTAAGAGATTTAGCAAAATATCAGGAAAGCTGAAATACAGTTTTATCCTTCGGGAAATGATTGTCGGTAACGTAACATGTATGAAAACTGAATATATTAGGCTCAAACATGCTAAATGGTTGATATGGTCCTTTAACATTTATGTGTGTTATTTTTATTGGCCTCAAACATGATGCAAAATCACCAGTATGGTCCTTTAATGAGGGACAGAAGTACAGATATACTTCAAGAATTTAACTTCCTGTTATCCACGGAGACATCTTGTCCTTCAAGAGAACAAGTATCCCCACACAATTATCCCTCGCCGTCTGCATGACACCGCCGCCGCGTCCTCCCACTTATCAGCCTTAAATACTCAGTAACCACAGAGGAGCGGAAACTAGCCTTCCAGAGAAACCATTTGGACACGATTTGGAGCGAGTTTGTTGAAATGTGGGCTGAATGAAAATGAGGACGTCCGACACTGGCGGCAGAGTTTTCTCTTGGTGGCAGATACAATAACTTAAGTAGGCCCTCCTCAGAATAGAAGCCCCATAGATCACCACCTAGCAACACAAGTGGAAAAATCATGCTGACCCAATTAGCGCCGATTCTCAACTGAATATCATCGTGTCCGCTCCGGTCCGAGCAGACGGTTCGCCGGTTTCGCTGGAGGTTGTTTGCGTTGTTATTATTTTCTTCCTGCAGGTTCCTCCAGGTAAAAGTGCTAATTCTGCCTCCGGGGAGCGACTCGTAACGTTTCCTCAGGCAAAGTCACTGTAGCAACGAGATCATTACTCATTTTCCCTTTGCTTCCTTCCAGCCAGATGAGTCCGTATCCCTCCATCACATCCTTAAAGATGACAGGAAATCCTCTTTTATAAGCCGACGTCCCCGCGTGGATTTCTTTCCAAACTCGTGGGTAACAAACATTTGTTTGGTTTAACAATTCCGCAATTCACAAACCTGCAGCCTTAATAATCTGTATGTGTATTGTGTAATTGTTTTTTCAACAAAATAGTGAATATTGAGGCTTTTACATATTTGCAAACAGCTTGCATTTTTAGCCTGGATTTTACTGACAATCTGTAATTAGAACTCCAAAGCTGTTTTATTACGAACACTAAACAATGTGCCAATTTTAAAGTTTGATTTTTTTTAAAGGACATATGTATAAGATTTCAATGTTTATATCTTTATTTCATTCCATTGCAATTCTGTAATGGGGGAAAAAAACCCCCCACATTGATCCACTTCTCTTGCCCTTGTTGCAGCACCGTCGTGCACGGTGAGTGANAAACCCCCCACATTGATCCACTTCTCTTGCCCTTGTTGCAGCACCGTCGTGCACGGTGAGTGAAAACAGGCCATTTTAAGTTGTTTATTTTTATCGCCCAGTATCACATACACACAGACCCACACATCAACAGACTCCCGCCAGCCCAAACTCTCTAAAAATCCTTATTACCTCAGGAAAATTTTAGGTACCATCTCGTTAAGAANAAAAAAAAAAAAAAAAAAAAAATAACAACTCTATTCTGTTATGACTGAGCAACTGCAGCTAAATATGAACTTTGTCCAGACTGAGTAACATTAAACTCTTCCCGTGTCAAAGGGCATTTTCAAACCTACATGGTTTAGTCGGGTTCAGACTCGGGTTCGTTTCCCGTCTGCTTGAGCAGGTCTGCACATAGACATCACACCAGGAAGTAACCAAAGCAACACACAGAAATCGTTTAGAAGATCTGGTGTTGTCCGGTTCCAAACAAAGTTTGAACCGGTTCGTTTGTGGTCCGAACATGATCTGCATGACTTCAGGACCAATCACAGATCAATATATTGATCTCTTGATTGATTGGAAGCAGACATGCTAGGTGTGTGTTTAATGTTAAGTAAACTCCCTTTAATTAGCAAATTAAACTGATGCTTTGAAAAAGTTGAAAACAGGTAATCTTAGCTAGTGCATTAGCTAAGATTGACATGCTAACATGTTAGCAAGGTTAGCATAGGCAAGTAGTCTAAATCTGAAAGAAAAACAAAAGATTTGCTTTCTTCACAATGATCAGAAAAAAATAAAAATCTGACTTCAGCCTGGTTATTTTCCATGTTATTTTGTAAACTTCTTCCTGTTTAGATTTTGTTGCTCCGCCCTCAGACATTTCTGACCGATGAGCAGAGAGAGACAGAGAGAGAGAGAGAGAGAGAGAGAGAGATCACATGACCTTTGCTGATATATTTTGCTTCGATTGGACTTTTTCCTGTGTGGAAACCAGAAACAGTCCAGACATTTTGGAGATTAAAGATTTTTACCTGACAAATCAAATCAAGTTTATTTAATTTTGAATATAAAACATGAATCTGTAAAGTAACTAATAATTATAAAATATTATAATACAGTAAAAAATGTCCAACATTTTCCCCTCAAACATGGTGTTTCCCCAACGTTCAGCTCTTTGTTGTTAGTCAAAGTAAAACAGGAATGAATTACAGCATCGTCTGCTCTTCTTATGCTAAACAAACCTCATAAAACAATTGTGGCTCTTCATGGCGCCACCGCCGCATCACGCCGTCAGCCAGGAGCCGTTATCAGGCCTGCTGAGCCTTTTATTCTGAAGGAAGACGTATGAATCGTTGAGTGGGAGTTGTAGTATTTTTCGTAGCGTAGCCCGACTCTTTAATCAGTCGCTGTAATTGCTGGGATGGACTTTGAACCACAGACATATTTGTCTCCGCTTTTCATCCATGGCTAAACAGCTGAGGGAGCGGTGGTGGCGGCGGCGGTGGCGCTCGGGAGCCGGGCCTGCGTTCATACCCGGAGCCCTGTGAGCAGCCAAGCATGCGGGTCACAAACAGAAGAAAGGGTTTTTTCTTTGGCTGAGGGAGGGAGGGAGGGAGGATGGGAATAGAAGGGGAGGAGTGGCTCAGAAAAGAGGGAAGAAGAGAAGAGAGGCGAGCGTAGAGGACATGACGGTGCACACGGCCCCGGCGGCCGGCCGAGTGCTTTGAGGAATCTCCTCCTCTGAATACTAAGACCTTCCAAACAGGCAACACCGCTACAGAGACGAAACCCAAAGCCTCCAAAGCCTCCAAAGCCGCTCCTTTGAGGCCCCGGCGATATATGGCGGCTTTCAACCGCTTGTGCAAGAAAAGGTCTAATTGGAAGACAAGGAGGAGGGGTTGGGGGGGGGGAGCTGAGGAGCTAAAGAGTCGAAGAAGAGAGGCGAGGAGGGGTACTTCATTTAAGAGGCCATTGTTTTAACAAGTACATTCTGCCTCCCCTTCAGATGCCCACACTCCACAGAGTCAAAAGGCGGCGTTTACCCCCGTGAACGGCGAGGGGCCGGCCTTGTTTTGACACTTTGTCCTCCTCGGCTCCTGTGAAAAGCTCCTGCTTCTTTGAGACTCTCCAGTTCATTAGGGAGCGCGGCGCTTTCAGCCGCGGCACCATTCCGGCTCCAGGCCTCAATGGGGGCCTGAAAGAACCGGGACTGTTTGTTTAATAAAGACCCTCAGAACCTCCACAGACCTCCTCTGCTTCCCTCGCCCTGCACCGCTGACGCCTGCAGGGTCCCGAAGAAACCACGAAGTCAGGCAGAACGAGAATAAAATGTGGCTAAGAGACAAACGAAAAAAAAAAGTGAAACATCTTTCTGCGTGAAGTTTGGTACAAATACTTAAGTTAAACAAGTACATTTACACACATAAGTACTACTGTTACTTTACTTGAATATTCACAATTTAGAGAGCTCCTACTTTTCCTCCAGAACATCTCACAGGGAAACGTTCTACTTCTTACTGCATTACATTTACCTCACAGCTGTAGTTACTCAGTACTTTGCAGATTCTCGTTTTGCATTCAAGATGAGGTAAAAATCATAAATTACCACAAAATCTTTTCTTCATTCTGCCATCATTTAGTGTGTTGTGTAATAATTAGTGTGATGTTGCGTAATAATTAGTATAACATTGTGTAATAATTAAAGTGATACTGTGTAATAATTAGCTTAATGTGTAGTAATTAGCATTATGTTGTGTAGTAATTAGCATGATGTGTAATAATTAGCATGTGGTTGTGTAATAATTAGCATGATGTTGCGTAATAATTAGCTTGATGTTGCATAATAATTCGCAATTATTTTTAGCGATTTTTAAAAAAAATAATTTTTAACAATAAACGTAATGTTGTGTAGTAATTAGCTTGATGCTGCATAATAATTAGTCACTAATTAGTGATTATTAGATTTTACTTGTAATAAAGTACTGCTACTTTCACACAGGAAGTACTTTAAGTACGGCGGCACGAAGTCTCCATATTTTTAAATCATTTGGATGAAGAATCTGCCGAAGGAATAAACACAAGTACGAACAACGAGCTGTGAGGCTCGCACAGAGCGCCAGGCCAAGCACTGTGTGTGTGAGTGTGTGTGTGTGTGTGTGTGTGTGTGTGTGTGTGTGTGTGTGTGGTCAGGTTTCAGCTCTCACACTTTAGGTGACATCACCATGCGTCAGTACCGAGGGACAAAAGTGAGAGATGTCACTCTAGAAGGCCAAAGATCTCTGAGATCATACGAGCCTGAAGGAGTCTCAGCTCTGTGTGTGTGTGTGTGTGTGTGTGTGTGTGTGTGTGTGTGTGTATGTGTGTGCGACAGATCCTGTGAGAAAGCACGCGTGTTGGTTGCAGCCTTCAGTTTTCCTCTGACTAACAAACCTTACAGGGTTCTCGCCGTGGCGTCTCGATTTCCAAACGTTTCACACACTCGCCACATTATCCCCCCCCACACATGCACACACACGCACACACACTTTCTAGTTTGTTCAGAAAACTTAATGAAAACATGTTTTTTGTTCAATCGTTTCTGTTAAAGGATCATTACGGTGACTTTGCATGTAAACCTGCCAAACCATTTTCCCAAAAAATAAAACCGTACTTCACTTTTTGTTCTTGTGCCAAATCCTCTTATCTTTCAAAGTCAAACACACACCTTGAAACTCAAAGTTTCACCTGCTAACAGGTACAAAGAATTTTAGAAGGCGTGTTTGCTTTTAATTTCTCGTTAAATGATGTTTTCTCCTGGAACTATATTCTCTGGCGGAGGTATACGTTTTCATCTGTGTAGCTTCAGAGTGAGATTACGCCGATTTCAAAAAGTTATTTATCGCCTTAATCTGAGTAAAACTGAAGTTTTAACGTGCAGTATATGCATGTTAAAACTTCAGTTTTACTCAGATTAAGGCGTGTACATGTATGTGTGTGCATGCATGTGTGTGCGTGATGAGGGATTTCTTTGGAAGTATTTCCAGCCCCACAGGCGAGGCGGCGTGCCTGCTCCTGGTTTCAACAGCTAGCATGACATCAGATATGTAGCAGGTGTGTGTGTGTGTGTGTGTGTGTGGGCATGCGTGTGTATTTACACATTCACGCGGTACACACCATCAACAAGTCACCAAACGGCAGATATCATACAGACGCCGTTTTCACAACATGTCAGTCTAAGACAATTTACGCTGTTATAACTTTAAATCACTTCCTGTAGGATCTTCTGGTTTTACCCATAATGCATCAGGGCGGAGCGACCAAGCTGCTCATCGTGTGAACGACATGTGTCACAGTGTGTGTGTGTGTGTGTGTGTGTGTGTGTGCTCTGAGTCAAATTATATCANGTGTGTGTGTGTGTGTGTGTGTGTGTGTGTGTGTGTGTGTGTGTGTGTGCGTGTGACAGACAGCTTTCATTGACTCCAGCACATTTTGGAGGTATAATAAAGAGAGACAGCTGCAGACCCACACTGTAGGTGTGTGTGTGTGTGTGTGTGTGTGTGTGTGTNTAGGAAGAGGAGAAAGAGGAAGAGGAAGGTTAAAGAGGGTAGCCTTTAAGATGTAGAGGACAGAAAGGACAGAAGAAAAACAGTTTTTAAAAGAAAGGAAATGAAGGAAGGAAACAAGGGAAGAAGAGAAAAGAAACGATGAAGGAAAGAAAAATTATTATGAATTAAAAATGTAAAAATAGACAAGTAGCAGTTCTTTAGCATGACGCTCTCAGGTCACAGCGGAGGATAATACATGCTGAATGCTAAGTGTGTGTGTGTGTGAAACTGAAAACAAAGCACTTGTGTGTACAGTGTCACAGCTCTGACACCAATTAACAGAAAAAGTCTCATCTGCCCGCCGCCAATTTCCAAATTTCCACATGGCTGCTGACCCACACACGCACACGCGCACACACACACACACACACATACCATGACCTGTGTGTAGTAAGTGCGTGTCCAGTCTCTGCTGCCTTTAAAGTTATTTATACCCTGAACTTTCCTCCAATCTGCATTCTGTCTGCTGGACCGTTCACATCACGCCCGCCGCAGCGTGACCGCCGCAGCGTGACCGCCTGGACGGCAGAACGACAGCACACACAGGAAGGAGTTTGGATTTGCGTTTCATCAGGATCTGAACCCGTCATTAAAGGAATCTGAAACCTTCCTCTGCTGATGATTAATAATACTAATTTAAAATGAAGCCAGAAACACAAACACTTCTTAAAGGAACATACCGTCTGTTTTAAGTGACTTTATTTAACTGATCCAATGCGACGCTACACGGAATAAAATGACGACGTTTCCTGACTAACTAAAATGACCGTGCCGCTATGTTCGATGAAATGCTGGACTTTAAAGTGCGTTTATCACCTGAATATTTCATTTGAAAAAATGAGGGGATTTAACAAAAACATATGTATCATAAAAATAGCCAAAACAGCCAGCCATGGCGGCCATATTTGACGGTCGCTCACCAGGCCACGCAACATTTGAAATTACAGAAATGTCGTCCTGGTGATATAAAGACGCCTTCATCAACGATTGGCCAAACAAAGCGGCATGGGGAAGATGGNGGGGGGGGGGGGGGACAGAAAACAAACGAGTCATGTGAGGAGGAGAGCCAATCAGATGATTTGAGATGCAAAACAAGCAGGAAGTGATGCTGACTCAGTCAGGCTAGCTAGCTGTATTCCCTGTGACGGAACGAGCTAACGGTGGAGGGAAAGTAGCAAAGCAGAGACTTTTTGGCCCAGATTCATGAACCGTAGCGCATGATTTACCGCATCGCCACACGCTAATATCATGGTGTAACCACATTCCCTCATTCATACACACCTGTTAGCGACATATGTTAGCGTTAGCCTTAAAGAGGCGTTACTGTGATATTTCCTTATTTACATGTGGTGGTAGCTATTCATAAAACAAACCGACATGCTAACATTAAGCGCGATCACACACTACGGAGGTTAAAATGCACATTTTCCTGTTATTTTAGCATCCGTCTTTTAAACGAGGAGCTCTGAAGCAGAATGTGTTTCCTTTAAAACCAGATGAATCAGCATAAATGGTGGCTGTAAACATGCAGCAGCTCATTAACACGCTGATCTTCATCAGCTTTTACCTGACACACCTCACCGCCTTCAGGTGATAGTGGAGCAACGATTATCCAGGAGAAGTTTTATGAATGAGCTTCAGCTGTCACGGCAGCATTTAGGTCAACGCTGCAGCCATAACGCCGTTTTTTAGGAATCTGCCCATTTGTGTCTCTAAAGACGTGACATCAGGTCAAACATGGAAAAATAAACTCGATGAGACTTTTAAAAAGCTCGACCCAAGATAAAAATAAGATTAAAGATAAAAAACCCAGATAAAAAATAAGATAAAAATGACAAGAAAACAGTTTTCAAAGATGCTCTGTCAGCTAGCTTAGTGTGTTAGCTTAGCCGCTATGCTAACTTCAGCTGTTGTTTACACTGACGGTAAAATTTGAGCTTATTTATTTGATATTATTTATGTTTTATACCTACTGAAAACCAGCAGTTATTTTATTACAAGCTAAAATATTACAGGATTTACTACATTTCTACTTTTAATGAAGGAAAAACTCTAAAAACTGTGTTTCTGCTTTTACCTGATTCATTTTTTACTCATCTTTACAGTTTTCAGTATTGTTTACTTCTAAAATCATCATGACAACATCGTCCACATCGTTCATATGGCCATGAATACTGTTCTGGTAAAAATACCTTCAGATATGATGATATTATTTTATGGATTTTATCGTCCGGCCTGAACTCGTCGCATCAGAATTCTTCTCACAGACGAGTTATGTCACCAAAACTTCCTACAAATGTTTCTGCCCAAAGTCAAGAGACGAGAAGAATTATGCAACTATGGACGTGTGTGTGTGTGTGTGTGTGTGTGTCCTTCAGAATGTCTTTGTGTCCCCGCCCCCTCCCGTG
>VXCM01009045.1:2529-21035 GCA_014773175.1 Lucifuga dentata
TTTATGGAAAAATTTAAAGGACCGTGACTTCATAAGGCTGTGTAACTATTAGCAGGAGAAACATGGATTTTTAAGGTGGGTGTATCACTTGAATATTTGATTTAGAAAGATTAAGAGATTTTGCAAAATATCAGGAAAACTGAAATACGGTTTTATCCTTTGAGAAATGATTGTCAGTAACATAACATGTATGAAAATTGAATATATTAGGCTCAAACATGCAAAATGGCTGGTATGGTCCTTTAATGAAAATACTTCTAAACGTTAAAGTTCAACTATATAATAAGTATTATTATTATTATTAATTTATTTATCTGTGTATGTATGTGTTGGACCATGTCTATTCTTTTAAACATTTGTTAGTGGGTGTATATAAGGTATGTTTTGCTAGTGTAAATGATTTAATGTTGCTGTGGAGCTCTGCTGCCGTCTTGGCCATGCAGGTCTCTGTTGGAAAAGAGATTTTTAATCCCCATGAGACGTAGCTGGTTTAGTTAAATTAGAAATCCTAAAGGATGTTGATGTGGTGTATATGTGTGTAATAAGGAGTTTATGGAAACATTAGACAGAACTGAATGAGTTGTAGGGTGAGCCTGAGATAGATGATAGCTTTGTTGTTGTTTTGGAGGGGCTTCTTTTCTTCTCGTGTGGTCAGGACCACGCTAACATACGGCTGCTCAGGAAGTGGAAGCAGGAGGTTCAGCTAATTGGCTTTGCTCCAGCTTATCCGTCTGCCACTTTAATCCGGACTGGCAGAGAGCAGGAGGCTTATTTTGGTCCTAGATACTCAAGGTGCTCTTCCTCTCTTCCTTTGTCCTCACCTTCATCAGCTCACCTCAGCTTTCTCTGTCGCCCTCTTTAGGTTCTTTATCTCCTCTCTCTCTCTTTCTCTCTCTCTCTCTCTCTCTCTCTCTCTCTCTCTGTCCTCTGGAAGTTTCTTATCCTCAGCCACAGTGGGTGATTTCAGGAAAAGCTCGTATCCATTACCGATCCCAAACATGAAGAGCTTAAAGGTCCACTTTTACAGAGGAACAATGTCAACACACTGAAATTAGTAAAAGTCACTAAGAACATAAAAAACTCCATACATTCAACTCATCATATAACTTCGCTTCAGCTGCATCATCCAAAAACTTCTTAAAGGACCATACCGTCATTTTGCATGTTTGAGCCCAATATATACAACCCGCATACATGTTATATTACTGATGACCAATTTCCAAAACATAAAACCGTATTTTAGTTTTCCTGTAATTGTTCCTAATCCCCTGATCTTTCAAAATCAAATGTTCAGGTGATACACACACCTTAAAAATTAATGTTTTGCCTTCTAACACTTTTGAACAATTGTAGAAGACACGATCATTTTAATTTCCTGGTAAAAGCCATCTTCTCCTGGGACTATATTTCCTGGCGGAGACATACATTGTCTTATATATATATATATATTTAACCTTTATTCATTCAGGGTTAGTTCACTGAGCATCAGATGCTCTTTTTCAGGAA
This sequence comes from Lucifuga dentata, assembly GCA_014773175.1. Lineage (NCBI taxonomy): Eukaryota > Metazoa > Chordata > Actinopteri > Ophidiiformes > Bythitidae > Lucifuga > Lucifuga dentata. The sequence continues at coordinate 4,036 of VXCM01009045.1, forward strand.
TGCCCTGCTCAAGTGCACACACACACACACACACACACACACTCACTCACACTGTTTCTCTCATACCTGAAACCTGCCCAGATGCCCAGTGCTCTTTACTCGGTGTGTTAAAGTGATGATAATTACACTGCCTGGCCAAACAAAAAAGTCACCAGCTGGATTTAACTAAGCAAATAGGTAAGAGCCTTCCATTGTATAATTACTGCAGTGATTAATATGTTGCAGCTGGCAACAAGTTATTTAACCCTAACTGATGCAGTGAGTAGCTTCTCATTTCTTAAACAACCATGTCGGAAGACACATCCTGTGGTCGTGGAAAAGATGTTACTCTGTTTCAGAAGGGTCAAATTATTGGTCTGCATCAAGCAAAGAAAACAACTAAGGAGATTGCTGAAACTACTAAAATTGGGTTAAGAGCTGTCCAATGCATTATTAAAGCCTGGAAGGATGTGCTGGAGAAGACTTTACGCAGTGGTCCGACTCTCCCATCATCAATACAAGATCTTGGCGAAAAATTAATGCAACTCTGGACAGAAATAAATGTTGTGACTTGCATAAGCTTATCGAAACGCTGCCATGGCAAATGCATGCCATCATCAAAGTTAAAGGCGGTCCAACGAAATATTAGAGTGTGTGACTTTTTTTTTGGCCGGGCGGTGTATATCACAAATTGCTGCAAAATTCCATCTACTCTCCTGAAAAAAGTGAAACAGTGTTTAAATGAGCTTAAATAGGAGTATTTTGTTTGTGTCCATGGAAACAACTCAACATTTCGAGGGAACTTACTGACACTTTTGTTCTCTCTCAACAGACGATGCTGACGGCCATATCGATGAGCGCCATCGCCACGAATGGCGTCGTGCCAGGTAGGATGGCATGCTGCTCATTCATTACCTCTTTATGAGTGGAGAAGAAATGATGGAGAGGATTGAAGCTGATTTTTTTTCAGTATTTTCCTTTTAAAATCTATAATAGGGATAATGTGAAACAGCTCCACCTGGAGGATTTTGATGATTATCAGACAGCAGCAGATTCAGGCTGAGTGTGCTCGAGCTCCCGTGTGACTGATTTATTTGATAAATCAACATTTATTTCAGTATTTAGAGATCATATCCACATATCAGGACTATTTGTGTCCCAGACTTTACACAGAATTCATCTTTTCTTTCCTCGTTTGTTTATTTGAGGGTAATTTACAGCAGAATGACAGTTTCAACATTTTTAAAACACTTTAAAGACTCGTAGTTTGACTGAAACATTAACAGTAATTTTTTTTTCTTGTATTGCATCCTTGAATGTACTGCAAAAATGTTCTAGTCGATTAAGCTGACTTAAAGGACCATACCGGTGATCCTGCATGTTTGAGCCCAGTATATACAATCCACATACATGTTATGATACTGACAATCATTTCCCAAAATATACTACTTTAGTGGTAAATTTTAGATTGTTTTTCCTACCTTCCAGACTGCCATNTCCCAAAATATACTACTTTAGTGGTAAATTTTAGATTGTTTTTCCTACCTTCCAGACTGCCATTAGTTTCAGTTCATTCCAGTATGCTTTTACAATCACCTTTTAGAGACTTGAAACACATTCAAGATAAATAATCCATCACAGTGTACAGCATGGCTATTAGGTTTTTTGTTGAAGTAACTTCATTTAACTGATCCAACACAGCTGCATGGAACACGATGTATGTCTCCACCAGGAAATATAGTCCCAGGAGAATAGAAAAATAACTTTATTGTCCACTGAGGTGGAAATTTGCCTTTGGCTTCACAGGTGTTACAGCGTAAAACAACACATTAACTAGAAAAGCACAAAAAATTTAAATAGCTAAGCGTAAAATAGAATGAATAAGGGCCTTAAAATCAAGACTAGATTTGCATAGCGGCGTTCCAATCAATCCAAATTTAAAATGCTCAGGAGTTCAGTAGGGAGCAGCTGGAATGAAGGATGTATGTTCTTAGAGGCTCTAGGAAGCCGAGCGGTTCAGCTTCATAGTGCAGTGGCTGCAAAGTATCATACCCTCTCTGATGGGCCTTCCCTCTGGCTGCTCTTCTTATGTTTGTCAACTGTTTTTTGTGGCCTTCCAATAATTTTGCTCCCTATATTTACAATTCCTGCCAGTTTACTTCTGCTCTTGGCCCCTAGACTCCCAAACCAAGCTATCATACCGAAGATGACACTTTCTGCTAGGCTTTTATAAACCAGTTCCAAAATGTCTTGTTTGACATCATAGAAGCAAAGCTTTTTTTTTTTTAACTAGATATAGACGTTGCATTGCTTTCTTAAAAATGGACTCAGCGCTTGCTGTGAAGGTTAGGCTGTTATCAAAAAAGGTTCCTAGGTATTTAAAATCTTCCACAGTCTCTACAGGGAGGCCACTGAGCAAAGCAAGACAGGAGAAACTAAATTTACACCGACTGCAGAGTATCAACTACTCTATCTTACTCTCTGTAATAAGAAGAAGACGGCTTTCACCAAGAAATTAAAATGAGCGTCCCTTCCACAATCGTGCAAAAGTGTCAGAAGGTGAAACATAGAATTTTAAGGTGTGTGTATCACCTGAACATGTAATTATGAAGGATTAGGGGATTTGAAAAAATAACAGGAAAACTAAAACACGGTTTTATTTTGGAAATTGGTTGTCAGTAACGTGAGATATATGTGGATTGCATATATTGGGATCAAACATGCACAATCGGTGGAATGCTCCTTTAAGACCAGCTTTGAAGGTGTTTGTTTTCCTTGTTTGGCTGGCAGCTGGAGGCTCCTACTACATGATTTCCAGATCTCTGGGCCCAGAGTTTGGAGGAGCTGTGGGTCTGTGTTTCTACCTGGGAACAACCTTTGCTGGATCCATGTACATCCTGGGTACGATAGAGATTCTGCTAGTAAGTGCGTCTGACTCCATCCTGGCTAACGTGTGTTGTTTTGTACTTTGTACTGTTGCTCCATTTCCTGCCATTATTATAGCTTCAGTAACATTTTCCTCTGTTCTTCCTCGTCCAGCCCAAACTCACATTGTGACTATGACAAAAGAAAAAAATCTATAAAAAGACATTATATATACAACCAGAGAAATTTATTTTCTGCTTTCTACTGTAAAAGTGTGAAAGAACTGGCTGGATGCAATGATGAAAAGTTTAAAGGAACATACCAACAATTTTGCATGTTTAAGCCCAATAAATACCATCTGCATACATGTTACGTTGCTGACCAACAGTTTCCAAAACATAAACCGTATTTTAGTTTTCCTGTTATTTTTCCAAATCCCCAAATCTTTCAAAATGAAATGTCCAGGTGAAAAGGTAAAATTCAATGTTTTGCCTTCTAATAAGTATGCGTGATTGTAGAAGGCACAGTAATTTTAATTTCTCCTTAAAAAAACATCTTTTCTTGGTATTATATTCCCAGGCAGAGACATAGATTGTCTTTTGTGCATGTTAGATTAGTTAAATAAAGTTACCTCAACAAAAAACTTTATAGACATCATGTTTTTCTGATGGATTATTTATCTTAGCACATTTCAAGTGTCAGCAAGTTGATTTTAATAGCATACTGGAATGAACTGAAAGCAATGGCGGTCTGGAAGGTAGGAAAAATAGTAGTATTATGTTTTGGGAAATGGTTGTCAGTAACATAACATAAATGTGGGTTCTATATATTGGGAGCAAATATGAAAAAATCGCCAGTATCGTCCTTTTAAGAAACATATGTTTTATTATTTTTTAAATTTTTTCCTTGTCTCTTCCTTCCCCCCGACCTACTCAGACCTACATCGTGCCTAAAGCGGCCATCTTTGTGGCAGACAAAAAGGAGGACGAGGTTGACGCCCTGCTGAATAACATGCGTGTTTACGGCACGTGCTGCCTCACCCTGATGGCGGTGGTCGTGTTTGTAGGCGTGAAGTACGTCAACAAGCTGGCGCTCGTCTTCCTCGCCTGCGTGATTCTCTCCATCCTTGCTATCTACGCTGGGGTCATCAAGACCGCTTTTGATCCACCAGACTTCCCGTGAGTTCAGTTTACAGGAACTCAGGCTGGATTCACACAAGTCTTGATGCTCAGTTCCAGCTTTGGCCTTGATCCAGTTTTTTTGTTCAGCATATTTCTGCTTAAAAAAAGACGTGTAGCAGCCCAGATGCAGTTTCACACATTTCTGAGACGGATGTAAGCAAAACGCTTCAGTGTTCTAAGATGAGAGAAGTATTTAAAATCTGATCAGCAGGTTAAAACTTTCACATGCAGAGAGAAACATCTGATGTGTTGTGTGAGCATTTATCTCTCCATCAGGACACGTAATTTTATCAGGTGATCGCAGAGGAGAAGTGGGCGGAGCTGGACTGTGGAGCCTGTTATCACACACTAACTAAACTAACTAACGTCTATTTGACATAAACACACATGTCTGATATATATAGTATATCCTCCATTTCTGTTTACGGAGAGCGTCATCATATTGATGCTGACATCATCATATGCAGATAAAGCAGAACGTTACGTAGGAGTCAGAATGGGAAGGAAACTCTGATCTGTGGATTTAGACAGCAGTCACATTAGTGGATATCCGATATGTATCCAGTTTATTTCCACATATGTAAAAGGCCCAAAACAGATCTGAGAATATCTGATTCCATGTGGCTTTTTACCATTTACATCTTCAGGAAGCGTGTCTGATATGTGTCATGTGAGCAAAAGATCAGAATCAGGTCACATGTGCATGGTGTAAATGTAGCCTAAGGGCCACCATACATGATAAGTGTTGAGCGTTATGCTGAGCTGGGCATTCCATTATTGTGTATTGGGAGCTGAGCGGTGACTTCTAATGTCGCATCACGCCACCTTGGCGCCTTCAAATTCTCCGTTTTGACGCGGTGCTCAAACTTCAATCAAATTAAACTTTGACCTTACTGATGCTGACCTTTCTAACGTGCAACCAATCAGAGAAGAGAAGCACCACAGCAATGGAGGAGAAGCTCATAACCTGTGTAGAGCAGTTTAGATCTGCAACTCAGCATTTGCTGTTTTTTTCGCTTTTCTTCTCTGAATGAGAAGAAGAGCCAGAGCCTTCTTTTGTTGCGATGTCCATGTCGCTACCCGATTTGACCCAGAAACCCAATTTGGACCACGAATGCAAAGATTGCCATGGTAACCATCAACGTCTCATTAGGAACAAGTGCTTCCTGTCAGCGCTTGGTTGAGCAGCGCTGCTCAGACTCAGAGCGCTGGATGCCGAGCTCAGTGGCAACGCTAACGCTTAGCATGGGCCTCAGACTGTTAGACTGCTACAGATTTCACTGTAAAGTAGTTTTTAATAGAAAAATCTCAATGTCAGTTTACTTTGCTGACAAAGAGAAGAAAAGCCTCGCTTGCCGCAGCATTTACAGCACTTGGCTGGCGTTGATTGTTAATTACACGCCTCATATGCAGGCAGGATGTTGATCCGTTACCTGCTGGGCGACAGCTGAAGCAAATTTGAAAAACGTGTTTTCAGTTTGTGGGATAATGAGATGCTGAAATCGTTACTTTCTCCCTCTCTGCACAGTGTTTGCCTGCTGGGGAACCGCACTCTTCAGAACCACAACTTCGACAAGTGTCTGAAGACGGAGGTCATCAACAACGTGACGGTCACGACGCAGCTGTGGAAGCTGTTCTGTGACGGACCTGAGCTCAACGCCACCTGCAATGCATATTTTCAGAACAACAATGTGACCGAGGTGCAGGGCATCCCTGGGCTGACCAGCGGAGTCATTTCAGGTCAGCCCAGTTTTTTCCTAATGTGCAAATGTGGGAATTTCAATGCTGGAATTAAAGGACCAACCAGCTATTTTGCATGTTTAAGACCAATGAACACTACATCTATATTACAATTGACAATTTCCAAAGCATAAAACTGTATTTTAGTTTTCCTGTTATTTTTTGAAATCTCCTAATCTTTCAAAATCTAATGTTCTGGTGATCCACCTTAAAATTCAACGTTTCACCTGCTAACACTTACACATTATTGTAGAAGGGATGATAGTTTTTAATTTCTCGGTAAAAGCCTCTCCTGGGACTATATTTCCTGGCAGAGATGTACGTTGTCTTCTGTTGCTTCCATGTTGGTTTGTTTAAATAAAGTTGCTTCGGCAAAACAAATGTAAGAAACATGTTGTTTGCTGTGATAGATTATGTATCTCAAGCATATTTCACGTTTCTACAAGATGATTTTATACATACTGCATACCCATACTGATGCATTTCTACCTTCCATACTGGCAGTATGGAAGGTAGAAAAAACAATTCTAAAGTTTACAGCTAAAGTAGTACATTTTGGAAAATGGTTGTCCACTGTCCATCAATGGCTGTCCAGGTTGTGTATGTTGGGCTCAACATGCATAAGTGCAAAGAAAAAGCAAAAATACTCGGATCTAGTTGAAAATGGCCGCTGCCAGGCTGTATACTACTGGTTGCTAGGCAACCACAATAATACAATGACCAAGTTTTCATTCAGCCTCAGTGGGGTTTTAAAGGATAATTAAAGAAAGTAATTAACTCTAACACAGCAGAGGGAATCTTTGGTGAGAAGCATGGAGGTTACATATATTTTAAAATTAGAAATAATGACCTGGCTGGAATAAAAGCCTGATTTAAAAAAAAAAAAAAAAAGGAGTCACCACTATTAGAGCATTTATGGTACGCTCATGAGGAAGGAGATAGATGCTGGTCTACAGGGATTTTACTGTAAAATGGTTAACGGTGACAAAACCTAGTCATGGGATCTTTTTACTTTGGATTTTATCTTATGATCTGCCTGGGTAGGTCTTTGCTACCTAGGCGGGTGGCCGCCCAGGTAGAGCCTATATATGGGAAACCCTGGCGTTGCCCTGTTTCTAATATAGTAGAATTTTCTGTACTTTGAACTTCTACAAGTGAACCAAACACCAGAAAATACCAGTCTTGTAGCTAAACTTAACCTTTGACCTTTCCATCTGTCTGTGTCCTTATAGAAAACATGTGGTCAGATTATGGCCCGCTGGGTATGCTGGTGGAAAAAAAGAACTTCCTGTCTAACCCGGGAGGTGACCCGTCCCAGGACATGTACATGCCCTACGTGGTGAACGACATCGCCACTTTCTTCACGCTGCTGGTCGGCATCTACTTCCCCTCTGTCACCGGTGAGACTTTAACACACACACACACACACACACACACACAACTCTGATGCAGTGTCTCGTGTCGTGGTCCAAACTGTCCATCTGAGTGGAGCAGGTATGAGAGTGTAGGAGATACATGCTGCGTTCCAAGTTCTTATTTCTTTTTCATGTTTCCCTCACGTACGTCTTTTCCTCGCGTCTTAGTCCCACCCACTGAAGACACGAGGAAAGAAAGTGAGGACAGAGGAGCTGAGGAAGGACGATTTAAGAGAAATGAAACATCCTCACTCCTCAAGCGTCATCTGAAGCGACGTGACTTGTCACACAGCTGATCGGCTTGGAGCTGCTGTGTTTTAGTTTCTACAAGATAATAAAATAATGAAATATTCTGATTATTACTGTAACAATTAACATGGACAGTCTGACAAACGTCCAGAGCAATCTGACAATATAATCTGGTGATATAGGAGCGTTTTATTGTTTTATGTTTCTTTATCACTCAGAGCTGCACTGAACACACATCCATTCGTTTTAATTAGATGATCAGTCAGACAAAATTAAACATCAATAATCAGAATCATCTTACACCTGAGATGTTGCTGTTATTTTTCTGTTTACATGTTTGATGAAACTGTGCAGTTATATTAAGATGCGTGTTGCTGTATCAGATCAGCTGTAATAGATCTGTCCAATCAGAAACAAACTTCCAGTAAAGGGGCGTGTCTGTCAGGTAACAGACTTCCTGTAGGAGCCTCTCACGTTTCCTCACTCATGTCTCCCAGATGAAGGCTCCTCCATCCTCAGAACAGAAATAAGTGCTTTGGGGCGTCCTTAAAGATGGAGGACCAGATTGGTTTCCAGGTCACGCGAGGATCAAGGAGGGATCAGATAAGAACTTGGAACGCACCAACAGCCAGCGAGTCCATTTAAACTGACTTTACCAAACATCAGGCAGGATTCATGAAAAAGTCAGGAGAACGACACGCTTTGTTGTAGGGTTGATTTTAAGGTTTTATTATTTGTTTTAAAATCACTAAATGGTTTAGTGCTGCCGTACCTCTCAGAGCTTTTATGTCCACACAATCCCTCTGGATCTCTCAGATCCTCTGACCACACAGCATCTTGTTCTTGTCACTGCACTAGTCGGGGCTCATTAAAGGACAATACCGGCTTTTTGGCACGTTTGAGATCAACATACCCGACTCACATACACGTTATGTTACTGACAACCATTTCCTAAAAATACTACAGGAGGAGTAAATATTAGAGTTGTTTTTCCTACCCTCCAGACTTCCACTGGTTTCAGTTCACTCCAGCATGCTATTAAAACCAACTTATAGAGCTTCAAATGCACTTCAAATAAATAATCCATCATAGTCAACAACATGTTTGTTAGGTTTTTTTTTTTGTGCCAAAGCAACTTTGTTTAACGGAGATGCACAGAAGACAATGTATTCCTCCGCCAGGGAATATAGTCCCAGGAGAAGTCGGCTTTTATTGAGAAATTGAAAACGACTGTGCCTTCTACATTTGGTCATACATGTTAGCAGGAGAAATATTAAATTTACAGGTGTGTGCATCACCTGAACATTTGATATGGAAAGATTAAGGGATTTGATAGAATAACAGGAAAACTTAGATATGGTTTTATATTTTAGTAATTGTCAGCAACGTAACATGAATGTAGATAGTATTTGTTGGGCTTAAACATTCAAAATCACCGATATAGTCCTTTAAATGTTCGTCTCCGGTGCTTTTCACCACTTTTTTTCTTTGTATTCTTTTGAGCATGCAGGCAGAATGATGCATGTTAAAAAAATCTTTTCTTTTAGGTTTTACATTGGAAAGTTTTAATATTCATCAATAGGCTTCGTCACAGTAACCGGTGTTTCCTCTATGCTGCACGGCTCGCTGATATGAAAAAAGACAGCGCTGCTTTTTTCTGACGAGTGAATTAAATCATTAGGAAGAGCTTCCATTTAATGCGCCTTTTGGGGAACAAAGCACTTTGTAAATCCTGATTATAAATGACTCTGCTGAAAAGCTTTTCTGTTAATTGGGCTCTGCGGCATAAAGTCTGATTATTTCTCTTCTTTTAGCTTTTAGATTTAAATAAAAGCAGTTGTCAGCATTCCATGGAGATTCATTCCAACTTTTTATATTATCAACTAAATATTGAAACAGTTAAGAGTTCATAGAATTCTGTTGTTTGTAGTTTAGGTGTTCAGAATAACTATGAAGTCTAAACAGAATGAGCTCATTATTGCTGAAATTATTTTGTGTAATTACACTGTTAGTTCATTATTTATTATATTATCATGATAAACAGTAATAATCCCCCTATTAGTGGGATTAGTAAGATTTTGCAAAATATCAAGAAAGCTGAAATACGGTTTTATCCTTTGGGAAATGATTGTCAGTAACGTAACATGCATGAAAACTGAATATATTAGGCTCAAACATGCAAAATGGATGGTATGATCCTTTAACTAACAACACACAAATTATTGTGTTGTTTTTATATATAATGAATGCATCATTCAAACATTCACAGGGTAGGTTGGAAAAAGTGTGTGCACCTGTCGGCTAATGACTTTAAAAAATAAAGCTAATTGGAGTTTGCAAACCTGGAGTCCAGTCGATGAAAGGAGATCTACTTTGACTTGTAACTTATACGTTCATTGTTAAGACAAATTTATCCACAAATCCAGGTAGTTCCAAAGGGTTCACATACTTTTTCTTGCCACTGTAATGACATTGTTTTCTTAATTTGCCTTGTGCCATTTTGCATTTGTCATTCCATCAGAGTTGATTTTTTTTTTTTTTTTTTTTTTTTTGTGTGTATGTGTGTGTGTTGTCACTCCTCTTTCCAGGTATCATGGCTGGATCCAACCGGTCAGGTGACTTGCGGGACGCCCAGAAATCCATCCCAATTGGGACCATCCTGGCCATCGCCACCACATCCATCATCTGTATCCTGAAATGTACTTAGGTCGTCTTTCATGGGGAATTGCATCTAGTCTGATAATAAGAATACAAAATAATAAAAGTAGTTTTTACTATACTATAGTACTTTTATTATACTAAACAGTAAAAGTAATAAAAGTTGTAGAGGATAAAAAGTGGGGGCTGCTTAATATTCAAGCTTGAAAAAGTTGGTTTGAGAATTCTGAATCTGTTCACTCAATATGAAAGAGATTTTAGATACTGGTCCTCAACTACTTAATAGTTAAAGGACAATACCAATAATTTTGCATGTTTGAGCCCAATATATACAACCTGTTATGTTACTGACAACCATTTCCTAAAATATACTACTTTAGTGGTAAATTTTATAATTATTTTTCCAACCTTCCAGCATGCTATGAAAATCAACTGGTAGAGATTTGAAAAAAGTGCATGAGATAAATAGTCCAGAACGGCTGTTAAGTTTTTTTTTTGGTCTGAATTTTTTGTCATGGAGCTGTGCTGAAGAAAATGTATTTCTCCACCAGGAAATATAGTCCCAGGAGAAGACGGCTTTTGTTGAGAAATTTAAAACACGACTGCCCTTTCTACGTTCAGACATACGTGTTAGCAGGTGAAACATTAAATTTAAAGGTATTTGTATTACCTGAACATTTGATTTTGAAAGATTAGGAGATTTGGCAAAACAGGAAACTAAAATCTGGTTTTATGATTTGGAAAATGTTTGTCAGTAAGGTAACGTGTACGCGTAGGTCATGTTTATTGGGCTCACACCTGCATACCTTAAAGGTATGGTTCTTCAAGCTTATTTGTGGCTTTAAAGCAACATTAAAAAATAGAAAGCATCATCTGTGGATTCTCTGCAGCTTTTCCTGATCGTTGGCTGCAGACATTACCTGTGTGGTGCTGTTCGGTGCTTGCATTGAAGGCGTTTTGCTTCGAGACAAGTAAGAGTTACACACATTACACACACACAGAGTATTACAACTAATCTAATAGACAATAAGCAAAAAGAAATGCAAGAAAAACAATGGGGGGGGGGGGNAAAAAAAAAAAGGCCAGCCGTGATAACTGAAGCTCATTCACAAAGCTTCACTGGCTTCATATTTAGAGTCACAATTTATCCTGATTCATCTGATTTTAAAGCAACATTGTCACATTAAATCAGCAAAAGAAATATGAATTCTGCTTTAGAGCTCCACATTTTATCCCTCTAGAATCTCAGCTATTTTTTGAGAAAATTCTTCATTCTTGAAAAAAATCCAATCTGAAAGAATTGAGCAAAAAAAGTCGAAAATAAATTATAAAAAGTTGTCAATTTTCTACTTGATTCTACAATATTCTAGAAAATGAGGGAAATTCTCTAAAAAATAGCAGCAAATACAGTATGTCAATGTGACTTTTGACACAAAAGGGTTTGAAAACTGACTCTAAAATAACAGGTAAACACACACATTAACCTCTGTAGTGTGTGTGTGTGTGTGTGCACGTATGCAGAGCAGATGAGAATGCTGAGAGTCTTGACAACATGTTGAGAACAGATCAAAACTCATTTAAAAACTGACTGATCAGCTGAGTGAGTTTATCTATCAGAGTTATTGATCACTAACACATGTGAGGAAAATACAGTTTGAAACGTCGCCCAGATTTCATACTGCTGAAATTTATGACCAGAATGAGAAGCATCTTAATATTGTGTAGAGAGTAGATAGTGTGTTTTATGAATCACTTCCTGACATGTAAATAAGGAAATACTATATGTTTGAGCCTAATATACATGTTATGTTACTGACAATCATTTCCCAAAGGATTTCAGCTTTCCTGATATTTTATAAAATCTCTTCGTCCTTCAAAATCAAATATTCAAGTGATACATCCACCTTAAAAATCCATGTTTCTCCTGCTAATAGTTACACAGCCTTATGAAGTCAGGGTCCTTTAAATTTTTCCGTAAACACAGGTCTTCTTTTGAGACTATATTCCCCAGTGGAGGCATACATTCACTCCACGCTTTTTATTGCACTTAAATGCTAAAATTACATAACTTCTAAAAAAACCGAATACACGTCTTGTTGGTGATGATGGACTACCTATCCCAAGAACGTTTACAGTATCAACAAGTTGATTTTAATAGCAGAATGAACTGAAACCAATGGAGGTCTGGAAGGTAGGAAAAACATTTTTAATTCACCGTTCCAGTAGTATGCTTTGGGAAATGATTGTCAGTAACGTTACATGTATGAAAATTGAATATATTAGGCTCAAACATGCAAAATGGACGGTATGGTCCTTTAAAGGAAAATGCTTAAAGAAGTTGGTAAGAGACATTTATGAATGAGGTGTTTGCGTGACGATATTTGTCCGTATCGACATGGTAAATCATGGCTGCAGGTTATGAATATGGCGTGATTTAGTTTTAGCCTTTTCTTTCCTAGTTTTANGGTAAATCATGGCTGCAGGTTATGAATATGGCGTGATTTAGTTTTAGCCTTTTCTTTCCTAGTTTTACTTGTTGTCACGTTTTGAAGCTTGATGGATAACTGCTAAATAAAAATCTGCATTAGTGCTTGAATGCTTAAAGCTGATTGGTTCCAGGTTTGGCGACTCGGTGAAAGGGAACCTGGTGATAGGCACGCTGTCATGGCCGTCACCGTGGGTGATTGTGATCGGGTCGTTCTTCTCCTGCTGTGGGGCGGGGCTTCAGAGTTTGACTGGCGCCCCACGCCTGCTGCAGGCCATCGCACGAGACGGCATCGTACCTTTCTTACAGGTTAGTCACACACATTCAGCACAATACACACATTCAACACAACACACACACTCAATACAATACACACATTCAGCACAATACACACATTCAGCACAATACACACATTCAACACAAGTACACACATTCAATACAATACACATTTTCAGCACAACACACATATTCAGCACAAGTGAACACATTCAATACAAGTACACACATTCAACACAATTCACACATTCAACACAATACACACATTCAACAACACATTCAATACAAGTACACACATTCAACACAATTCACACATTCAACACAATACACACATTCAACACAGTACACACATTCAACACAATACACACATTCAACACAATACACACATTCAATGCAACACACATATTCAACACAAGTACACACATTCAACACAATACACACATTCAACACAAGTACACACATTCAATTCAACACACACATTCACACATGGATTTAAGTTTTGTCTACAGTCATAAATCAGCTATTTAACTTTGTATTCCTAATTAAAGGACAATACCGGCAATTTTCCACATTTGAGCCCAATATATGTGACGCTATGTACATGTTATCTTACTGAAAACCATTTCCCAAAATGTACTAATGCAGTGGTAAATTTTAGAATTGTTTTTCCTACTTTCCAATCTTTAATTGGCTCCAGTTCATTCCAGTACCCTATTTAAATCAACTTGTAGAGACGTGAAAGGTGCTTCAGATAAATAATCCATCTAGAGAACCAAACACAATTCTTAATTTGTTTTTAAAGTAACTTTATTTAACCGATCCAATGGAGCCGCATGGAAGACAATGTATATCTCCGCCAGGAAATATAGTCCCTGGAGAGGACAACTTTTATAGAGAAATTAAAACAACTGTACTGTCTACAATCATGCCTAAGTGTCAACAGGTGAAACACTGAATTTTAAGGTGTGTATCACCTGAACATGTGATTTAGAAAGATTAGGAGATTTGAAAAAATAACAGGGAAACTAAAATACGGTTTTATGTTTTGGAACTTGGTTGTCAGTAACATAACACTTGGGTGTATAGATTGGAATCAATCATGGAAAATTGGTGGTATGGCCCTTTAAGATTGTGTAACTGAGTTTATTTTCCATTTTGTCTCCCTGTGTGCATTTTTCTACATACACACACACATACTTGTGCTCTCCGGCTCTTCACGGTGGTTGCGTGTCAGGTGTTTGGTCACGGGAAAGCAAATGGAGAACCGACGTGGGCTTTGCTGCTGACCGCTGGGATCTGTGAGATTGGCATCCTGATCGCATCGCTGGACGCCGTGGCTCCTATTCTCTCCATGTCAGTACCTACCACATCATATCATACAGCGCATAACACCACATACATCAGACAGCCACATAAAGTCTATAACCTGTCACATGTTCCAATTAAAGACACTGTGGCATAAAGCAGAGATGTACTGTATGTATGCTCGTGTATAAGCTGACCTCAGATGTTGTTCATCAATTTATTTGTTTAGCAAATTACCTGTTTTTTCTGGGTATTGTCGTAGTATTCCTGTGATTTTCTGAAAAATAATCCACGTACCGGTAAACATGATATTTATTTCAGCAGCTGATTACCGTAACTGACATTAACNATCCACGTACCGGTAAACATGATATTTATTTCAGCAGCTGATTACCGTAACTGACATTAACTTTTCTAGACTCCTCTTCCTCGTCTGAATCTCCATACAGTTCCTTCTGATCCTGCTCTGTGTAATGTACGGTACCATAATATACAGTACCATACCATACCGGTAGGGCTGGGCGATAAATTGATAAATTCGACTTTACATTTTGGCACAATGTGCAAAATGGGTGAATTGGAAAACTGAGGCTTTTTTTTTTTTTTTAACAACTAATATCTAACTATTTTTAACGGGGAAAATGCGGCAGCGAGTCGCTCTCCATCAATCAACTCCGTTCCCGTTTTGTGTGCGTTAAACCTACAAGCCTTGTTTATACTTTCCATGAGTCCTTGAGGGTCCGCAGCTCCGCCTGCAGCGGACACAGACGTGGTTTCACCCTACCAATCAACTTCACATTCGTTGATGTCACGCCCACAAAGCTTTCAGCAGATCAGACGTTCTAGCAAGATGCTAACAAACACTTCGACTGATGATGAGCTCGTTTCTAAAAAAGGTAACGTCTCTTCATCATTTGGAAGTTGTTCGGTTTTGCGCTTCACGACGTGGAGCTCCTACAACCTTTACAGACCCGTTTGCTCCATGCTTCACGGCGTGCAGCAAATGGGTCTGTAAAGTTTAGGAGCTGCAGCTACTAAAAGTAGCAGCCCTTAAAACTATTTTAGCAGCTGTGACAGAAACACGCAACTGAGTGTCACATAAGTGAGTGGCAGCAATGCAGCGCTGCGAGATGCAGATCTGCAGTCAAAGCACAGTGAAAAAGCAAATGATGTTAGCTATTTAGGGTTTTTTTTTTTTAGTTGAGAGAAAAATAAAAAAAAATCGATTTAAATTGAAAATCGTCCATCTGTGTGAAAAAAATCGAGATTTTAGTTTTAGGCCATATCGCCCAGCCTTACATACCGGTATATGAAACAGCACTTTTATAGGGTGGTCTCTGATTGGTCAAAGACAAAAGAATGGGCCAATCACAAGCTTACTGCCGCCTGCAAAATGTGCTGATAAGATGTTTAGTCAGGAAATATCTCATTCTAAGGTATGATTTAAACTATTTTCATGGGTAGTGGTAATGGTAGTATTTCCACCCCTGAAAATTTCCTTCTCTGGGATCAAATCTGAATTTCTCGTGTATAAGCCGACCCCCGATTTAGTGTGTGAAATTTGGTAATAAAAACTCAGCTTATACTTGAGTATATACGGTAGATGATTACGTGAGTGTGTAAAGTTTTGACTGCTGCTTCATGTTGATGTAAACCTATTAAGCTGTTACGTTCAAGTTCATTTGTGACCTGATATCACAATACAGTGTCTCAAAGGGCTTTACAGACCCAGACATAACGGTTCCCAACCAGCCCAAGCTCTCGATGAAGACGAGGAAAAACTCCTTAAAAACCTGGAATGGCCTCCCACTACATGTTGAAGAAGCACGCTCAGTTAAAATTTTTAAATAAAGATTGGAAACGCACCTCTACTCATAACATCACCTTTAAACATTAACTTTGACTTTTTTAATGTCCTTGTTTTACCTTAACTGTTCTAATATCGGGGCCTTATTGTTTTACTGTTGCATGCTTCATTTTGCTCCATGTCTCTTTTAATTGTAAAGTGTATCATGATGCATGGTGATTTTGCACTTCAGATAAAAATTGATAGATAGATTAAAAAACCTATTATAAAGAGGGGGAAAATGGAAGAAACGTTGGGAGAAGCCATTCAAAGACAGATTCCCTCTCCTCTAACAACTGGGTGTGCAAATTATAAAGACAAAAACAATGAAAATTACAGGAGGATTAAAAAAAATGAAAATATAAAACCATGTGAATATGGAAAACAGAGTCAAATGGCCTGAGAGAGAGAGGAGGGAGAAGAGGAAGATCAAACAACAGAGAGAGAGAGAGAGAGAGAGAGAGAGAGAGAGAGAGAGAGAGGTGAAGAAGAGCAGAGCAGACTTGATAGAGATAAAACAGATTATTAGATATTAATATTAGGTCTGAATCTCTTCCCGTCCACACCAATAAAAGCATGTCAGGCTCCACGAGCGGAGAGCTGCAACACGTTTTGTCTTCTCACATTACTGCACAGAACTCATCGTTTACTGCAGTAATCCCAGCTATTACTGCAGTAATTGGGATTTGCACCGTGTCCTCTTTTATTTATTAAAAGTGTTTTTCTTCTTTTCCAGGTTTTTCCTCATGTGTTACCTGTTTGTTAACCTGGCCTGTGCTGTTCAGACCCTGCTGCGTACGCCCAACTGGAGGCCCCGCTTCAAATACTACCACTGGTGTGTAGTACCACGTACAACACTACCACTGCTGTGTACTACCACTGGTATTAATTAGCACATATAACAATCAAAGGACATACTAGCGATTGTGCATGTATTGTATATATTGGGCTCAAACATTCAAAATCACCAGTATTGTCCTTTAACTGTTTGCTTAAAGTTG
>VXCM01009046.1:0-14532 GCA_014773175.1 Lucifuga dentata
GTACGGGGCGTTCTGGGTCTGACAATGCCTCCTAGCCTAGACTACTAGTCTGAACCCCTCTGATGTGTGAAGGGTTTGGATCAGCTATGAGTATAATAATAGGAGCCTGAGGATGAGATACTTTGAAGCTGTATGGAACCGTCCATGTCTGTACTTCCTGTGTACATGAAAATAAAGAGTGTGATCTGCAATTGAGAGAAGTCATGAGACCTTTTAATTTCTTTGACAGGCTTTACTCAGGTTTTGC
The DNA here is from genome assembly GCA_014773175.1 of Lucifuga dentata. Classification (NCBI taxonomy): domain Eukaryota; kingdom Metazoa; phylum Chordata; class Actinopteri; order Ophidiiformes; family Bythitidae; genus Lucifuga; species Lucifuga dentata. Next base: position 248 of record VXCM01009046.1, read on the forward strand.
TTAATCATAGCACAGACAAAAAAAAAAACAAAAAAAAAACTGGAGTCTAGCATGTAAAAGTGAGAAAGATGGCAAATGTTTGAATCCCTTTTCAGCAGTTTATTGAACATATTAGACAAAATAGAATTGAAAAGACTTTTGCCAGTCTTAAGACGTGTATGGATAACACCTTTATGCTTTGATGTTGTGCTGCCTTACCTCAACATATGGGAAGCTCATGCCCACCAGGAAGTTAGCAGACCAATTGGAGAAGCCTGCCACAGCGATGGCTGCAGGCCGGGGCCCCTGGCTGAAGAGCTCAGCCACTATGAACCAGGGAATCGGCCCCGGGCCAATTTCAAAGAACGCCACAAAGCTAAAGATCGCCAGAATGCTGATGTAAGACATCCACTTCAGCTGGTCCTGACAACACACAGAAGAGATGCTCAGCCATCTGATGAATGGAACCACATGAAAACTCAAAAGATATAAACTACAGGCCAGGTTTGAGGCCACCTCCAGATTAAAAAAAAAAAAAAAAANTAAAAAAAAAAAAAAAATCAATACACTGTTTTACAATTTATTGCACAGGAAATTACAAAAATATATAAAATAAATGTTTTCAAGAAGACTTTGTCAACAAAAGCACATTATGTAGCCACTCGGGCTTAAGAAATGATTGTTAATGAAGACATCAGTCTGTATTAGTGCTCTGACACTCCAGTTGTGTTCCCTGCTGCTCCCTGCTGATGTGTTTTAACATTCTATTCAATAGCTGCTGTCTGCCTTCTCCCACATCATTTTGGGATTAACTTTCTACACAGTCTGCTCATACTAAATCTGGGGGTGGTCTCAAACTTCTGGCCTGTAGTGTGTGTGTGTGTGTGTGTGTGTGTGTGTATATTTATATATATAGACATTAAAAACCATCCATNAGTGTGTGTGTGTGTGTGTGTGTGTGTGTGTATATTTATATATATAGACATTAAAAACCATCCATCCTCTATATCTATCACATCACGACTGTGTTTCCTTTGTTTAATCAGACTTTTCTTATATCAACATTGTGGAGGATAAAATATTAAACGGCTCATAATCACTTAATCCATTTTAAATATTTAATAATAGTTAATACACACCACTTAGTAGTTAATTAATAACAGAGTGGATGTTGTAAAGGTGATCGGTGTCGTTGAACACTTACCAACAATGCCATGGCAACAGTTAAAAGAACCGCTGAAACAGCCATTCCCATTAAACCAATCAGCTGCAGCGGCCTTCTGCCTGCACGTTCCACCACAAAAAGCTGCATGCAAACAAATAATTCTGTTAAAGGCACATTTTTTCTTTAAGTTTATTAAATTTTTTATAACTTTCTCATCAGGTGGTGTTTCAGCAACGTACAGAAAGTACGGTGAAGGCGGTGTTGACGGCGCCGGCTCCGATGGTTGCATAGACAGGCTGAGACACACCTGCTCTCTCAAAGATTCCAGTGGAGTAATAAAACACCTGAAGACAGAACAGGTAGATAAACTTTAATATAAAGGGCTTTACTTTACGCGTAACTTGCAAATAAAAGATTTATGAGCTCTGACAGATTTGACTTTATGGTTCTATTTCAGACCTAAAAACAGCTGAGTATGAAAGATTTTGTGTGTGAATTTGCTGAGTTTTGTATGAGCTTCATTAATGTCCATATCCAATAATCCAAGTTAAATCCATAAGAAAGTGAACTGGGTTTAGTGAACTGGGTTTTGCTCATTAGATAAGACAACATTTCATTTCAGGTAGCAACAATTAGCACAGCTTCCAAGGGAAAGGAAAGTTTATTTATACAGCATCAATCTGATTTCAGAGCTAAAGATATGAAAATATATTACAACATGAAATTTTGAATGATTAAGATTAGATGCACAGTCACCTGAAGTTACATAAAACCTATAAAACACCTGGCAGGTAATTCATAAAACACAGTGCCAGACTTAATGTGTTGATATAAGCAAATATCATCACAAAACCACATTCCTTCATTCATAAACATCTGTTATCAGCATCTTTTATCATTTGTCTTCAAAGAGGCGTTACTACAGTATTTCCTTATTTACATGATAGGAAGTGATTCATAAAACACACTGACACACTAAAATGAAGACGAGTTTCAGTCTGAGGTAAATTTCATCATATGAAATCTGATGTTAGTGATCAATACATTTGATAGATAAAAACACTCAGCTGATCAGCCAGCTTTGATATGATCTCACACACATTCTAGTGACACTGAGACTCTTCATCAAGCCGCATCCTCTGAGCTCTGACTCTGGCCGTTTTATACGCTCGTTTAAATAACCGACAGAAAAGGCAGACACGCAGGCAAATATAGGTTCATCCCATTTTACAGGACCGCAAATTGCTGGGGAGAATTTTATCAGATAAATTCAAGAACTGATGATGGATGAAGAGAGATTCAGAAGACATTTCAGACTGTCGACAACTCAGCTGTCCATCTTTGACCCAAGAATATCAACATCCAGTTTGTCTTTCAGCTGCGGTAAGTGGAAAAAGTTGAAAAATTTAAACTTTTGACCGCACGTTCCGTTTGGCCGCGCGGTATGCTGCTGTCACCATCAGCGGTGGCGGAGTTTTCTGTCATCCTTGAAAAGAATGGAACGTCCGGTTTTCCATCTACCGCACACCGTCAACACGTGAATGCAGCTTTAATCAGAGTTTCTGTTTCTTTGCTGGTTTATCGTGTCAGTTTCTCTTTAACAGCAGATGAATCAGGANAGAGTTTCTGTTTCTTTGCTGGTTTATCGTGTCAGTTTCTCTTTAACAGCAGATGAATCAGGATAAATCATGATTCTTAAATATGAAGCAGCTCATTAACATGCTGATCTGCATGTTTACCTGAAACACACCTGACAACAACATGTCAGTAACGAGACGATGCTCTGATTAATGTAAGAGAAGGTTTATGAACAAGCTTTTATTTAGTGTGACGCTGTGTGATTATTGTGATTTTTTTTTTTAATCCCCACATGTCTTTTATGGTGTTACAGGAGGAAGACGTTTCCAAGCATTTCAGCTGGAGCTCCAGTCAGGCTGGGTCAAAGGTCAAAGTGAAGGTGAGGGATCCTACATTCCACTTTGTTGCTGTCTTAATAACAGAGCTGCTGATCTCATTACACCCTGGTCAAATCAAAGTGTATTTAATTTATTTTGTAGCTTGTATAGTTTTTCTGAGCGTTTCTCTGGTGATTTAACGGTTCTGAACAGTTCTGAACGTCTTAGCAGCTCGCTGGCGTTTGACTCACCGCATTGATTCCAGACAGCTGCTGTGAGAGCTGCAGCATGATGGTTACAAAGATGGGCTGCCGGTAGGCGGGTGAACGGAACAGCTCAGGTATGGTCACCTCCCTTTTCCTCATCATCTTCTGGCTCTCTTCCTTCATCTCCTGCATGTCTGCACTCACCTCCTCAGTGCCACGCAGCTTCATCAAGACTGCAGGACAGGTGAGCACACACTGATGAACTTCCTCAAATTACATTTATTTATGCTTGCTAAAGAGTCATAAAGCCTTAAAGGACCATACCGGTGATTTTGCCTATTTGAGCCCAATGACAACAACCTGCATACATGTTACATTACTGCCCAACATTTTCCAAAACATACTACTGGTGCAGTAAATATTAGAATTGTTTTTCCTACCTTCCAGACTGTCATTGGTTTCAATTAATTTCAGTATGACATAATGTAACGACAACAGCAATGACAACATGTGTGTGTCTCTGTGTGTATATATATCTATGTGTGTGTGTGTGTGTGTGTCTCACCACTGCAGGCTTTGCTCTCCTTGTTACAGTTAATCAGCAGGTATCTTGGGCTCTCTGGGCAGAAAGGCAGCAGGAGGCTCTGCAGCACGGCTGGCAGGAAGGTGAAACTCAACAGCAACGGCCACAAGGTGGCGCTGCCCATCAGCGCCTCCATTCCAAAAATCTGTATGGGACACAAAGCTCACAAAGCTCTTCCTCTGTCAAACACAAACAGGACAATTCTACAAACACTAATGCAACTGCTATTTCAGTCAAAGCAGTTGTAAAGCTGCATTTATGTATCTCTGACAAAACATCCTGCATCTTATGCGTTATATTACAGAAAATGAGCAGAAGCTGAAATGAGCTCCTGTGTTAGTTGTAGCTCACATGCCTGTGCTGCAGCCAGCTGTCTAACATTAAAGGACCACACCAACCATTTTGCATGTTTGAGCCTCATACATTCAATTTTCATGCAAGTAACGTTGCTGACAATCATTTCCCAAAGCATACTACTGGAACGATGAATTTAAAAAACATTTCCTACCTTCCAGACCTCCACTGGTTTCAGTTCATTCTGGTACACTATTAAAATCAACTTGTTCATACTTGAAATGTTCTTGGGATAGGTAATCCATCATCGTGAACGAAACGTGTATTCAGGTTTTTTTCAAAGTTACGTAATGAGTGAATGTATGTCTCCACCAGGGAATATAGTCCCAAAAGAAGACCTGCGTTTATCAAAATATTTAAATGACCGTGACTTCATAAGGCTGCGTAACTATTAGCTGGTGAAACATGGATTTTTAAGGTGTGTGTATCGCTTGAATGTTAGATATTGAAAGATAAAGAGATTTGGCAAAATATCAGGAAAGCTGAAATACAGTTTTATCCTTTGGGAAATGATTGTCAGTAACGTAACATGTATGAAAATTGAATATATTAGGCTCAAACATCCAGAATGGCCAGTGTGGTCCTTTAAACCCCAGCAATGTTTGCAGCCACTTTATTGTCTCTGTTCACATCCAAACAAGACCAGAGTCCAGCTAACACATTTACAAAGCATTAGCATGAAATGTAGCTTTCTACAATTCCTATAATCAGCATCACAAAGTCTTCAAAGATATTGAATACTTCAGGACAAACTTTGGGAAAATTTGTAAAAAAAACAAAACAAAAAAAACAAACAAAAAAACATTCTGACTTATAATACTTCACTCAGTTTCAGCATCACACAGCTTCAAGTGCTGAAACAAGCAGAATATCTGTCTGATATTTTTAACTTTTCTCACTTTAAAGCATTGAGGCTGCAGAGGTTAAGGCGCTCACCTGAGCCATCAGGATGCCGATCACAACACCAAGCTGATGCAACGTGCCTAATGCTCCTCGCAGAGACGTGGGCGAGATTTCCTCAACATACATGGGCACAAAGCCGGTGGAGAGGCCTGAGTACACCCCCACTATGAAACGTCCGACGATGAGCATCTCCCAGGAAGCAGCCAGCTTTGAGAAACCCATAAACACTGCAGCAATAAAGGCCAGCACGTTGGCCATGAGCATGGAGTTCCTCCTGCAGAAATAACCAGACTTCATTACTCATCTGTTGTTTCTTTTAGGGAAAAATAAAGTTGGAGTGGTCCTACCTGCCAAAACGGTTAACAAAGAGTCCCACGGAGAAGGAGCCCAGCATCCCCCCCACAGAGAAGATGGCCACAGAGAGCGACCACAGAGCCGTCAGCGTGCTCGCAGAGATCGGCTCTGAAAACCTGCTGCTCCACGTCGCATTGTAGAAGCTCTCAATGATCTGAACCACCAAATAATAAGAAGCTTCAGTGAGAATGAAAAATGACTGAGACTCGTTTGTATGTTAGAACCTGACCCGTCCTCGAGTCTCTAGATCAGAGATGGGCTACTTTGATGAGGACAGGGGCCAGTAAAATTTCATTCTCATGGTCCAAGTGCCACCTGGACCAACGTGATCTCATTCTCTCATCAACTCCCTGGACCCGACCCAACCTGATCTCTCTCTCTCTCTCTCTCTCTCTCTCTCTCTCTCTCTCTCTCTCTCATTCCATCAGAGAGGAAAAGAGACGAGATATTTGTTCTTGGAGATATACAAGGAATAACAGGAAAATAGCTGCTTCTGCTGGATGTTAATGCTTGCCCCNACACACACACACACACACACACCCCTCAAAGACTGGACCCGATCTTTGAAAGCTTTGCTAGAATGAAATGGATGGTAGTTAATACAGCATCAGTAATGACTGAGCGCCCTCTGCTGATGGGTGGTGGTAATAGCAAAGGAAAACCTTTTTATAATTTTCTTTTTTATTAATTGAAGTCATCTGAGGACCTGATAGATTAAAGGTGTGGGCCATATCCGGCCCACAGGCCACCAGTTGCCCTGTCTGAAAACACAGTGCTGCTTCTAATGAAGGATTAAATATAAAGCATTAAATACTACTAAACTACAACATCCATATGAGGATTTTTACTAAACCTAATGCAGCCTGGTGATATCAGAATTGCTGCATGTTTTAAATTTTTAGTTTGGTTTTTTTAATTCTCTGTCACCAAAAACTACAATTTGAAGATACCTGATTACAAAAACAAAGTTGTGTGTTGGCAATAACTTCAGCTGTCAAAGAACAAATGTTTCATCTTTTTTGCTGTTTTCTGTGGCTGCTTTGTTTCTTTCCTCCTCTCACAGTCATATACTCACGTTCTGAGGCGCGTTGATGACGCCGGTGTTATACCCAAACTGGAGCGAGCCAATCACAGCCATCCCCACCGCCATCATCAGATTTAATGTCAACTGTCAGAAACACACAGTGGCATTACAGTACGACTTACGCATAATGTATGTTTGAATTACAGCATTTCATGTTCCTGCTGTGTTTTCTGCCTGATGTGACAGTTTGTAAAGCAGATCCACAAAATGCTAAAATGTGAAACAGTCACAACTGGATCCATCAAGCAGTAATAAACGACTGGCCACCAGGTAAACGGCAGATGAAGCAAACAAGTCATAAAGGAGCAAAGACACATATGGTTTACAGAGAGCAAAGAAATCCGTCAGGGGCAGAAGCAGAAAACAGGGCAGGTAAAGGTCAGGGGTCACAGGTAAACACAAACGGCTAGAATATTTAAATTATCTAATTATCTTCCACAAAACCTGTGAGTTCATTATTTCTCATACAGTGCAACATATCAGCATGACATGTTGAAGTGTCATCTCTCTCTCTCTCTCACTGTCTGTCTCTCTCTTTCTCTGTTTCTCTCTGCCTCTGTGTGTGTGTGTGTGTTTGTGTCTGTCTCTGTCTCTCTCTGTATTTCTCTCTTTCTGTCTTTGTCTCTGTCTTTCTCTCTGTCTCTGTCTGTCTGTCTCTCTCTCTCTCTCTCTCTCTCTCTCTTTCTCTCTGTCTTACTGTGTGTGTGTGTGTGTGTGTGTGTGTGTGCATCTCTCTCTCTGTCTTTCTGTCTTACTGTCTGTCTGTGCGTGTGCATCTCTCTCTCTCTCTGTGCATCTCTCTCTCTCTCTCTCCCTCTCTCTGGTGAATTCCTTGTGTAATAAACATCGTTATATCTGCAGAATAACAGAATTCTCTGAGGTTTTTAATAATAATTCAGATGAATTCATTCATTTAATGATTTCGTACAGATTTTCTCTCTCTAATCACGCACATTACCTTGTCGCGGGACTCCATGCTGATCCGCACAAACCCGCACAGAGGCTACCGGGTCAAAAAAAACCAACAAAAAAACCAACGTAAACCCCGGCCCTTAGTGTCCCGTTAGGTCCATGCTCCGGTGCTCGTCCAGGTTCTGCTGCAGTAACGGCTGTTAGAACTCAGTCCGTTTCTGTCTCCATTCACCTGCTCCGGTAAGCCGCTTAATGACGTCAGAGTTAAGTGGATCTCAGTTCGCGCACCGCCGGAGAAGCACGTCAACACCTAAGATTAATAGATAAGCGATAAAAGATGTCAAGACTGTCATATTAATGTGGATTAAATCCTGTTAAATATGAAGGAATCTACAGGAGCTGCAGCAGAAACAAAGAGACTAAACTAAGAGGCCAAACGATTTTTAATATTTATATGTTTGAATATTGTTATTAATACTGTTGTGATATTTATTTATATTTATTAAATATTGTTGTGGTATTTAAGCTTGATTCTGTCATGTACTAACAAACAGGAAGAACATAATGAACATTTGACCCACAATTAAGAAAACAATAGAAAACAGAACACAAATACATTATAGGTCTTCGAATTTATTGTCCACAGAGGAAGTATGCCTATAGAAGCCCTTTTCCGCCACTTTAAAAAAAAAAAAGCTACCCCCAACCCCCATCGTTAAAGGACCATACCATCCATTTTGCAAGTATGAGCCTAATATATTCAATTTTCATACTGACAGTCATTTCAAAGCATACTACTGGAACGGTGAATTAAAATGTTTTTCCTACCTTCCAGACCTCCATTGGTTTCAATTCATTCTGGTACGCTATTAAAATCAACTTGTTGATACTTGAAACGTTCTTGGGATAGGTAATCCATCATCACCAAGACGTGTATTCAGGTTTTTTCAAAGTTTTGTAATTTTAGTGTTTAAGCGCAATAAAAAGCGTGGAGTGAATGTATGTCTCACCGGAGAATATAGTCCCAAAAGAAGACCTGCATGTATTGAAATATTTAAATGACCATGACTTCATGAGGCTGTGTAACTATTAGCAGGAGAAACATGGATTCTTAAGGTGGGTGTATCACTTGAATATTTGATTTTGAAAGATTAAGAGATTTTCCAAAATATCAGGAAAACTGAAATACAGTTTTATCCTTTGGGAAATGATTGTCAGTCATGTAACATGTATGAAAAATGAATAGATTAGGCTCAAACATGCAAAATAGGTGATATGGTCCTTTAAGTAATGTTTTCTCATAATTATGAGATACTAAGTTGTAATTATGAGGAAAATATAGTTTCTCAGAATTATGAGAAAATGGTACCTAATAATGGGGCAAAAAGTGGTAGATTAGTTTTTCTTTTCAAGTGGCGGAAACGGGACTTCCATATAGCCTTCATCTTTTTACGTTTCAGTGTAATAAATGCAATAAACTATCAGCTACATTATATAAACAATCATAACAATTTTATAAATTCATTAGTAGATAAACAGCCAGCAGTACGATCAGCCATCAAAATGTGGAGAAAAGTCACTTTTATAAATTCAGTGTCAAGATAATGTAAAAGTGTGTTAAAGAAAAGAAAAGAAAAAGAAAAGAAAGAAAGAAAAAAGACGGTTTGTAAAGTTTATTTTGTTTTTTGGGGTTTTTTTTTTTTNGGGGGCAGTGTCTTTCTGAAGGAAACAAATCAAATTTAGTGTAAAGTGGATGTAAAAATCTGACACTTTTTCACCACTTTAGGATTTGTTCCATTTGTTCTCAGGACTTTTAATGTTTTCATATCAAACTGACATTTATGAATCTGTTGTAAAAATCCTGCAGGATCTTAACTTCACAGAAACAGATGTTGCATTGTTTTCTTTAAAATACTGATTATTTGCTGTAAAGCTTATAGTGAAAAGATCTTCCTAAGCTCTCAGTTCACACTCCTGCTCACACGAGGGTCATCATGTCAGCAGTCACATACACACAAACACACACACACACAAACACCAACATGCATGTAGACAGCTGCTTGAATTGTTTTCAGGAAAAGTTAGTGATTTGTTTGAGATTTCTTAGATTTCTGCATGAATCGGCTCCCTGCTGCATATGTGGAGACACACCTCCACCACCTGGGCTTCTTAAAGGACCATACCAGTGATTTTGTATGTTTGAGCCCAATAAATTCTTTCACATGCACATTATGTTACTGCCAACCATTTTCCAAAATATAAAACTGTATTTTAGTTTTACTATTATTTCTTCAGATTCCCTAATCTTTCAAAACCAAATGTTCAGGTGATACATTCACCTTAAAATTCAATGTTTCACCTTCTAACACCTACATATGGCACGGTCAGCAAAACCCGCCTTCTCTTTGGGACTATATTCCCTGGCAGAAACATAAATTTTCTTCTGCACAGTTAAATTAACTGAGTTTGTCAAAAAAAAAAAAAAAAAAAATTGACTTTTTGTTGATGGATTATTTATCTCAATCACATTTCAAGTCTCTACAAGTTAATTTTTGTAGCATTCTGGATTGAACTGAAACCAATGACACTCTGCAAGGTAAAAAAAAAATTATACACGTGTTTGTGCATGTATATGTGAGTGTAATTGTATGCATGTGTGTGTGTGTTGCTCTCTTGTTAATCCTCTGAGCATAACAGCTATTTATACAGACGCTCCTGTCTATCTGTGTCTCAGTCAAGCCAACACGCTCACACATGACCTCATGCCATGTCACATGACCTCATGCCATGTCAAATGTGGCTATGTCAGTCAGACTCAAGTACAGACTCAAATACAAAAGCACAAAGAGTCATGAAAACCATCTTTACTCAAAGAGGGAAAAGTGAAATCCAACATAAAGAAAAAGAAAAAAAAAACTCCAAAGGCTCAGACAGATTTACAGTCTCAATCAGACTCCATATTTTAATTTTCCTTTTATTTTGCCAAATCCCCTAATTTTTTAAAAGTCAGATGTTCACATTAAAACTCAATATTTGACCTGCTAACTCATATGTCCGAATTGTAGCAGGGATCATTGTTTTTCATTTCTTGTGGGACGATATTCTCTGCAGAACACATGCACCATCTTCTTCACAGCTCTGTATTAAATAGTAATAATAATAAATGTTGAAAAAGTCTTCATAGACATCTGGTTCTCTGTGATGGATTATTTATATGAAGCACATTTTAAGTCTCTGTTCTAAATATTCTAATATTTACCGCTCCAGTTGTATGTTTTGAAAAATGTTTAGCAGTAATGAAATGTAGGTTGTAGTTTTTGGGTTCAAACATGAAAAATTGCTGGTATCAATTTTATGACTGGGACCATTTTAAATTTAAACAGTATTTGTAGAGTCATGAAGATTTCAGTCATGAGTGAATCTTTGTGTTTTAACTTTATTCTCAGAATTTTATTTATTATTTGGTAATTAAAAGTGATTTGTATATTTTCTGATTGTACTTGTTTGCCAAGTACAAGTGCACAAGGGATTTCTCTTGGTGCATGGTGTCAGAAAAAATATTAAGTATAAATAATATTTACAGGTAAAAAAAAAAAAACTACNGGTAAAAAAAAAAAAAACTACAATATGTACAGATCAAAATACAAAAAGAAGAAGAAGAAAAAGAACTTGTGTAAAGCAATTTCCCGAGTTGTACAACACATCTCAAAATCGTATCATGATCTGATCATGCACCCATATCTGCTGTTTTGTTGCTATTCTTCTTCAAATGAAAAGAATAGCCAGAGCCTCCTTTGTAAAAACCATTAACCGTCATCAACTTCCTGTCAGCATTTCATTGAGCATCAGCAACTCTGCTCATGCACAAGCAGAGCACTGGAAGCCAAGCTTAGCGCACCGGTCAACGCTAATCATGTGAAACTGGCCTAAGGCTCGAAAGCAGTGGGCCTTAAGCCATAGTAGCTACATGATGTGCACTTGTTGACAAATTCTTCTTGAAAACTAGTTACATTTATTTTACATATTTTTGTAATTTCCTGTGCAATAAATTGTAAAACAAAGAGTATATAAAAACCCCCCAAAAAATCTGGTAGGTCCTTGTTCTTGTTTCTTTGCAGTCTGCGATTTTTTTTCTCTGACCTTGACCCTGACCTTGCTCTAGTGATGGAGAACCCAAAGCTTTCTGAAGCACTGAATCATTTTGAAGCAGTTGCACTGAAAATGTGTCGCTGCTTCTAAGCGTTTGATTACTAGAAGAGTGACATCTGGCGGCTTTGCCTACATATTGCATTTGAGTGCAAGTCCAAGTTCATGGATGTCCACGTCAGGCTACTCTGACTTTTCTAAATCTTTTATGGCCTTCTCTTTGGCTTCTTTGTATTTTTTCTCCACCATAATTTTCAAAGTCCGTCGACTCGGCAGAACATAAGTTGGGTCAAGTTTATGGACAAAGCCTCTGAAGTCTTCGTCTAACACTGCTGAAAATGACTGGGCCTCCATGACAATCATTTCAACCACAGCTTCATCCAGTCCAGCTCGGCCTTTAAAAGAAACCACATGAAATTAAATGATGAACACATAGTTTTTATATTTAATAGATGCTTTGTGTGTGTGTGTGTGGTATGTGAGTCATTGCACTTTTGCATCAAACCTCAAACATGACATCCCTCCACCTTACAGTTAGGATGAGATTTTTGGTGCAGTACCTTTTTTCCTCCAAACATACAGTTGTGCATTAAAGCACCATACTGGCCATTTTGCATGTTTGACCATAATATATTCAATTTTTCATTGAATTTTTCACCATACACGTAAGATTACTGACAATCATTTCCCAAAGGATAAAACCGTATTTCAGCTTTCCTGATATTTTGCAAAATCTCTTAATATTTCAAAATCAAATATTCAAGTGATACACCCACCTTAAAAATCCATGTTTCTCCTGCTAATAGTTACGCAGCCTTATGAAGTCATGGGCGTTTAAATTTTTCGATAAATGCAGGTCTTCTTTTGGGACTATATTGACTATTCCCCAGTGGAGACATACATTCACTCCATTTTTGTACACTACATTTTTGTAACTTTGAAAAAAAAAAAAAAATGAATACATGTCTTGTTGGTGATGATGGATTACCTATCCAAAGAACGTTTCAAGTATCAACAAGTTGATTTTAATAGCGTACCAGAATGAACTGAAACCAATGGCAGTTCTGGAAGGTAGGAAAAACATTTTTAATTCAGTTCCAGCAGTATGCTTTGGGAAATGATTGTCAGTAACGTTACGTGTATGAAAACTGAATATATTAGGCTCAAACNTGCTTTGGGAAATGATTGTCAGTAACGTTACGTGTATGAAAACTGAATATATTAGGCTCAAACATATAGAATGTGTGGTATGATCCTGTAATGGCAGGATGTTCAACAAAATCATTTGTTGAGAAATTCAGGAAGAACTCCAGATGTTTCCAAGTGTTCACTAACTTTTTCTTTCAGCTGTATGTTACTGTACAGTATGCTTTATGTTGAACTCTGCAGCTTTTGTCTGAATGCATGGCCTCTGACGGGGAGGAAGAGGAAGAGGAAAAGGAAGAGGAAGAGGTGGAGAGTGCTATCAGATCACAGCAAAGCAGGAGCATTTCAGGTTGGACTGCTGCTGATAAATCTAATGAGGAAAGACCATCTGTGCTGGAGGAATATTATGTAACTTGATAATAATTAATAATTTAAATTGACAACTGTCAGTCAAATCTGTCCAATAAAGTGCTTCATTGAAAAAAATGTTTGCCCTTTTTTTTTTTATTAGATTTTTTTCCCCCAAGCAACTGCAAAGGGATGAACACCAAAAACTGATGTGATGTCATCATACAGCATCACCAGCGTGTTGATCAGGTGAAGGAGGTTTTGAGGAGGCTCTGATTTTTCTTACATCTTGGTTCTTGGTTCATATTCATACCATTTACAGACATCTCCTGCTACCTATAACATCAGGTCCACGCAACATATTTGTCATCAGAAATATGAAATGTGCAGTCCATCGTGTTTTTTTCAGTTTTTAATATGGTGTTTGTCTTTAATTCAGTTCATGTTGGCTTTAAGATGAAGTTTCTAATGTTTCTAATGTCATAAATAGTTGTTGAAACTATAGGCAAATCAGTCATAAATTTTATTTTTTATGTATTAGCAAATCATGCTGCCCACAAATTGTCTGACAAAGTAGTTTTTCAAGTATATACTGTATGAATTTATGTCAGAATCAGATACCTTTAATATAGGGAATAACAGCAATAATGTTAAATAATCTCAAAGGATGGGAAATAGATTGAATATCATGTCTGGATGTGGTAACAATATTCATTATTAGGATACGTCTCGGTTTGTGCATTGATTGTCTATACACACGAGCAGAATCATTGAGGTGGTAAATAAATGAATAAATAACACAATAAGCAGGTTGTCACTGCCTTTGTCATGTATTTCTAGCCTTTCACAATGAAATGAGTAAATTTTCTGGCCCGAAAGTGTTCATCCTCTTATCCACAAAAAGAGGATGCCATAATGGTACACAGATTAAAAGTACAGCATTTGGTTCTCTTCATATGGAAACCACTCAGATTGCCCAGGCTTTTAGAAATCCTTGTATGTATGTGTGTATTTTTTTTTTTATTTATTTTTTTTTTAAATCAAAAATGAGACAAACTGTGCAGGTATACATATAAGTCACTAAATGACTTAAAGGTAATGCAGCAACATATTTGACTGTAACCATAATGCATAAATGTAACATCAGGGCTGCCAACTCTCACGCATTGAGCGTGAGACTCACGCAAACGGCTGACTTCACATGCTCTCA